>JABJVR010047522.1:0-27355 GCA_025773905.1 Chitala chitala
CTCCACGCACACAAACCCAAGGCGGGAATTGAACCCCAGGCCTGGAGGTGCGCGGCGACAGTGCTAACCACCACGCCACCGTGCCGCCTACTACATTTAATTTTGTAAAGTATTTTTAAGCTTCTTTTCTTATTTTAAAGATGCCGTACACAGCAATTTAATTTTTTTATTGTAACTGTATTATGTTCACACAATGAAAAAGCACAACTGCAAATAGGCCTACAAACACAACCTTTAAATAAAAGCACAGCCTATAACTTCCAGCGTGCAAACAAAATAATAATAATTAAACAACGGCAGCAAGTAAAAAATGTGCATATTAATGTTCCAGAATCAAGCCTATTTGTCAACCTATTCTAGGAGTTTTGCTAGGAATATGAGCATATTAACCTGCTCTGATGGGACCAACTCGCTTGTATTTGCCATGTGCCATTTCTAATAAGTGGCTGTCACGTGACATGCGAGTATGACAGTGTCTAATTAGTGAGCTTTTTTCCCCACAGGTTCTTTATTTGATAAATTCGACTTACATCATTTACAGGAGTTCTCTCATAACTTGCACAGCATCTTCAAATACAGGCAGTGGTGTTACGAGGCATCAACACACACCTCACACATTCATTATAAACAGCATACATTACGCAGCAGATGTTTTTCATGAAGGTATTTAAAGGGATACCATTGTTATGTTTAAATACCCTGGGATACCGTAACATTGTAATACCACCAAAACCTACTGTGAACATATATATATAAACACTGTAAATGACTGTTACAAGATGTGAGAGGATGCCACAAAAAACATTACACTCCAACTTCAATGTTCATGGGCTTTGAAATCAGCGCACCAGAACTGTCCAGAAAACCACATTTTCTTTACAACATCAGATATTTTGCAGTGTTGTTTTTAAAGACAATCCGTTTATTTAATAAATTAATTACTGACTAAATGATTTTATTTCTAATGTACATGAACACTAATAACAGAATTTGTTATTATGTTTGTGAGTGTGTTCCGTCCGTTCTTATCAGCAACTGTCAATGTAGAATAACGCTGCTATGAGAAGTTAAAAATGTGTTACAATGTACACATTGGTCCTTCACTAGCGGTTAGGGGTGCAAAAATAAAAGAAAAAAGTACAAGGTTTCTAATGCACAGCTATCACTGAGCAACGTGTTAGGTTTAAGTGAAGGCAGTCGTGCTTAAATCAGATTATTCTCGAACTACTATCTGAAAGCAACACTCACCAGTCATGGCTCTCAATCCACTGACTGAGGTACTGTCGGATCTCCATTGGGAAAGTGTCATCATACAGTTGGTGCAGCTGCTCCAGATACCTAGATTCCAGCTGCTGTAACTGGTACCACTGAGCCATGCTCCTGGCAGATAGCTATCGACACATTACACAGTAACCTTCATTATCATAAGGCCTTTTTTTTCATATTGATCATTATCATGAAGTGCTACATCATTACTGTAATATTTGGAGACACATTTGAGTCTGTCTCCACAATGACAAACTTTTAAAACACAAACCTAACTCTGTTGATATTCAGTGTAAGTATGCCATATGTTACCATCTCAAGTTTTATAATCCCCAGTTGAATGTTGTGATGTGTACTTACTTCATGAACTGAAATGCAGGTACACCTGGCCGCATATGATGTGGCAGTGAGAGAACTGGCCTGTTCACATTGGGCTATAAAATTCAAATAGTGGACACACGCACACACAGTACAATATATACAAAACTGTAATATGCTGTCTAATATTATGATTATACTTAACAATTGAATGAACAAATAACCCACAATTGTTAAACATATGTCGAATGTCGTCTTGATTTTAACTACTTGCTATTTTTTTCAACCAGTTATCTCCAAAACGTTGTTTGCGTTATACTCTGCTGTCAAATGCAATTCTGAGTATGACACTGAGTTATTACATTAACCGTTAACATGTGAAAAATTACTACATAGAAACATTTATGGAAACAACCGATGGAGTGCGTACATAATTACATATCTGTGCAGAGATACGCTTGGATAGTTGTCTGTGCGTTATGGTATACTCACCTTTCTGTTTAGACTCTACACCAAAAAAACACTTCAATATAAATATACAAGTGTATTATCCTAACACACACACACGAGATCTTCTTACGTTTTCTGTCTTTGCGACTTATTAAGATGACTTCACAATAGGTACAGTACACCCATAAAGCAGAGTACCAAGCTTCCAATTGTTCCACTTCCATGACAGACACAAATCTTGACCTATCGCAATGAAGTATCTAACTGCTTACGTCTAAGAGCCAATCATAAGAGAAAACGCTATGCCCCACCTCCTTTGTGTCATTGGTGGAAAAAAAAAAACGTGGTACAAGTAAGAATTTATAACTGTAGTTCCAGCAGCATCAAAACAATAGAGCGTGCGGGCAATTTATGGATAATGAAATGGTCTACGGGGAGAAAATACTGTGGACTTTCCAAACACGTACAGTTACTTGAACTTAGATTTTACTGAATTGAGACACAGACCTGTAATTTACCATATAATAATAGTAACCATTTTTTTTTCTGTGAAGCTCTGTCACAGTTGACCACCGTATTTGTGCAGAAATACATGCGAGGAGATATAAAGATAAGCAAAGCACTCATCCAATCATCATCTTGAAGTTGATGGGGGTGGAAGACTGATGTTGAAACCATGAGGTTTCCTGGAAACGGGCTGACAGCAATCGAAAAGGGCAAAGCAACAATCTGACCCAAATTTGCAACCTTTTCTATACCAAATTGTCACTTCAGCATTTACTACTTTTATCAGTGCATATAAAGATCACATGTTTTACATGTTCGCGGTGTGTTACTGTATTTTATTGTTGTTTGCATTTTATAATACTAATGGGAACAATATGTTTCATGAAGCACTATAAATGTATAACTTTGACGATTATTTATTTATTTATTTAAAATAAATATCAAGAAACAGTTCATAATATTCAGATTTTACTTTCAGTAGAGGAAGAATAATGTAACGGATTTGGAGCTCACTGTACAACACAGATGCTATAAAGACACACATACATAGCCCATGGGTATATTTCTGTGTATCCAGCGTCTCAAAACGGATATACAGGCAGTGCACCGTATAATGCTTTTCGACGACATTCGTATTCACATAATCTTCAATACTATGTATTAAAGTACATAAACACCAGAGTGTTTTAAGGCTCAGTAGGTAGACTTGTTGCATTGAGGTTTGAAATCAGCTGTCAGCACTGTTTGTGACTTTACATTTTTCTTCCTAAAGTCCAAAGGCAAACTGGCAACTTTTTCTAAAATACACGAGTGTGTGTTAGTGGATGCCGAGTGTTGGATTGGCACCCCCTTCAGGCTGTACCCTGTGTTGTGCTCAATGTTAACAGAGTGTTGCAAGGCAACCATGACAAGGTTAAGTGGTTGGGAAATTGATTAATAATTATTTAAATGCTTTCTGAATGTAAAGGATTTCAACAATGCCTTCATTTAAGACTGACACACAGCAGAACATCATAGGCAACGTGGAAGAATTTCATTTAATCAGTAAGAGTTTAAGAATTTGCACCACATTATTTAAGCAGAAAAATCACTGTCACTTCAATGTTAGTCTCACGTGTACATTACAGTAATTATTACATTTTCGGAATAATATACATGACATTACCAAACACACCGCTACCTTAATTTGGAAAAGCGGGTGGTAAATAACTGATATTACCAAACACATTAGCTTATCTGTCTTCCAAATAATGACCCTTAACTTCTTATCCTTGTAGTTAACCAAATATATACCCTCCATTAAGAATTAATTGCCCAGTAAACTGGGATTATTCCCAGAATATTCACAAACATCCCTAAAATGTTCTGGATGTTCTTGGGACATTCTGGGAATATTCCCTGTTTGCTGGGTGAATGCTGTTTTACTGTCATGTAAAGGAATGGCTGTATAGCCCAGAGCCAGCCCTGACCAATTTGGTGCCCTATACAAGATATTAGCTGGTGCCCCTTACAGTGCAACCAATTTTACCCAGTGGCAACCCTGTGGATGGACAATGCCCCTAGCATTTGCCTATATGTCCTCTGCCCAAGGCTGGCTCTGGTACAGCCAGAGGAATAGTTAATGAAATTATCCTTTTATTACACTTAACACCAATCCCTGCTCAGGTCCTTCACTGCCAATAAGTGGCGCTTTTACTTGACAGTGGTATAGTCATACATAATAACAACACAACACAAATCTTACATGGCACATTCAGCGTAACCTAACCTTTTTTTAAGACGACAGAAATGCCAAATAAGTAGTCTGCATGTGTTAAACAAAATATCAGACACTTGATTGGTCAAGGACTGAGGTGTTACACAGTGCAATTTTCAACAACTGAATTAAAATCTCATTTCTGTGCAGGGCATATTTACATAGTTACAGGCCCAAGTACATATATAATGTTCAATGAAGGAAAAATCGTTGGTGTTCTCAGTCCACGAACCTTCATCACTTCAGTCTTGTTTGGAGTCAGCTGAGATATATTTGGATGTTTTAATTAACGTTCTGCTAGTGTGGGTGTTTCCAGTAAATCAAGTGAGAAAGACAGCTGAGTCACTGATGTACAAAAACATGGAGCTGACACAATTAGCTGAGCCACTACCATGAAATTTTACCCCTGAGATAGTTCACTGGATAGAGATAAGATCTGATAACCTCTCCACAACATCTGTGACTTGTATAATCTCATCCATTTAAAAGTCTAGTTCATATTCATCCATCAGTTGACAAAGTACAAGGAAACTGTATTTTTAAAATATGGGACCATCTCAACTAGGGCTGCTCAATGCTTGGTCCGAAAGGCCGCAAGCATACTCAAAAATATGGCTATTTTAGATACTAAACTGTGGATTTCACCACAAAAGCAATTTTCACTTTGCATACACTACATTCTTCAATTGTTGCAGTTTTCTCATATTTAGAGCAAAACTCAATTCCTGTAAAGTGTTATCAAATACTCAGTAGGCATAATGGTTTTTTCACTCATTTTTTTAAATGTGTGTGATTAAACTTGTATTTTCTTTGCTAGTATTGAAATGACTGCTTATGCTGCACCATTCACCTGCTAAATGCATGCATGTTACCGTTTACTTGCCCAGGGTATACTGCATGTAACGACAGAGTAAATTGTAAAACTGATCATAAGACACAATTCGCATGATCACAAGTACATTCGTTTAAAAAATGCTGTTAGACCTGACAATAGCTCAAACCAGACTTCAAGTTGAAAAACAAATACAGTTAAGGTGCTCACTGGATGTTCCATTGCAATACTGAAGAAGCACTTGTGCTGTGCCTGTAGTATTGCTATGCGTGTTTTGTCAGGAGACAAAAGGAAAACAGGTGACTAATAACTGTCTGTGAGCTGAAGTGGATCCTGCTCAGCGATAAAAGTCATGGAGGTCTGTCATCTTGGTAAGCCACTGAAGTTTCCACTGAACTTCAGTTTCTACTGTTCTTTATTCCGAGTATGGCGAATTCATCTGTAATTCAAAGAGACTATTAGAAATAAAAAAAAAAAAAAGAAAAAACAACCACTCTTATTAAAGTATTATTGTAGTACTTTAACCACTTCAAAGTATAAAGTATAACCCAAAGTCTAACGTATGATGAAAAGTACTGGGGATTTGTACAGAAAACAAGTAGTTTCCCTTTTATATAATGAGTCTAATGGACTTTCAGTGAGATAATTGGCCACTGTGTAACTGTACACAGGCCCAAGTCTCTTACAGCAGTCTCAATCTCAAAGGGATCAAGCTGTTGGTTCAGAATGTCGAACATTCCCGGGCTCATCGGAGGCTCTGGAGAAGAGGAGGAGGAGGGTGGCGGCGTCGCACTAGAACTGCAGTCGCAAAGTCAACCACAAACACAGTGAGAGAACGAAATCAACCGTGAATACTCACGGATTACAGTAACCTGTGAACACCCAAGTGATAACATGAACTCCAATGTTGACCACAAAACTCACCAAACCCAGTCAACCACAAACACTCAGCAAATAATACTATTATGATGTGCTTTGTCTGGTGTGTTCTTTCTGACTGCAAATACTCAGTGAATGATCTCAATCAAAAGATTAGGATTAAACAGTTGTTTTGAAAAATTTTAAAATACTCACACCAAAGAGATGGGAATCAAGACAGAAGGAATGTATGGGAAGGCTACAGGAAAGAAGTAGAAAATTTATATTATATATGCATTTCATACAACTATACCTAGGATCCAGTCTTATTCTTAAATGCTAATACTATAAATAAGTGTTATGGTCCCTGAACAGCTGTAGCCCAGTTTTGTTTATCTTGCACCCCTCTGCTTGTGTGGGTTTTCTGCACACAGTCTGTATTCTTCCTGAAATCATAGCGGTTCAGATGAAGTGGTGCGCATTCATTTCACTAAGCATGTTCACGTGTCTGCGTGAAGGCCAGTTACCAGTTACAAAAACATAAAATGTGCAAATGCAGCAACCAGCCAGATAGCCTACCTTTGCTCTGCTTGCTGTTGTAATACTTTCCAAACGCCTCATCCTTGGGGATATCCGGGTAAAGGAACTTCAGCGGGTTTTCCGGCACGATCCCATTGGCAATCACCTTGTAATCACGGATGATGTCGGCGAAAGGCAGCGCACTGAGACGATTCTTGGTATATGGCTCCACAGAGTTGAACTTCACCTCACCTGCAAAGGAGACACCCCGGTTATTGAGAATTAAGTCCTCATTTAAAATTATGCAAACACAGCATATCTCATAATACTTGAGCAGGCAGAGTGAAGGTAAAGAGTGACATGAATGTCAAGAGTTCCTTTCATAGTTTCTGTTTTACTGCCAAGTCTGTTCAGAAGTTTGGTCAGAATTTAGCAACAGTGCTGGTAAAAGAACGCCAGTGTCTTGAAGGCTTTTTACTCATGCATAAACAATGGCAGAGTGAGCAGTTATACAAAATAAATATAAATCTGAGATGGTTTGATAATCTCCTTATGTGAAAAAGATCGAGCTATATCACATCACTCAGTTCTTCTCCATTTTCAATTTTTTTCTGGCTTATTCTACTTTCCACAGCAGTTTTATCAGTTCTGCATTTTTTCATTGTCATGACAGAATGCCCACCAAACGAGGTAGCCCAGGTGAATTACTAAAGTAGATGTAAAAAGCCCCAGTATCAGTGCTATAGATTTAAATCAAAACACTGACTATGATTTCCCTGCCACCTCTTGCCAAAGTCGTTCCTTTATAGAAATTTATTGAACACCTTTTCACCAATCAGAATAAATGATCCAACAACACTGTGGTACAGCTGAACTTGTCAGCCAATGGTGGCAGTATGCACTTCACATTCTGAACCACTGGGGATGTTATGAGTGTCATGAGCAAATATCTCTGGCCGACATACATTTGTGGCTTAAAAATTAAAAATGTTCTTCTTTCTCTCCACTTAAAACCTGCATTCATCATATGTGTAACAATGAGCTGAATGTTGTTTGAGGTATTTATAGCTGTGATGTATGAAGTTTAAAAGGCAGTTATTGGAGATCAGAAATGACTAGAGGACAGCACACAGCATAATGGTTACAGAAAGAGCTTTGCAACCCCAAGCAGAAAGGCTCCTTTACCATTCTCACTCTGTTCCACCCAGGTGAAAGTGATTCCGCCTAGGTGACTCTCACTGAAGCGCAGGAGGAACGTGCCTGGATCCTTCTCTTTTAGCAAGGCCCTCTCTGTCTCCTTGCTCACAAAGCCCATGATGTACCTGGAACAGACAGTGCAGCTGTGATCATGCAGTTCACTTGACTGTTATCCAAAGCACTGCCCCAAACAGCTAGCTCAGAACCCAGAAATCAGGGCATGGCTTCATGCTCCGGTCTTCTGTGGCCACAGGATTTGCATTTAATTGCAATATAACTAACAACCCATTAAAAGTTGGATCAATAGGTGACGAAGTTCAAGAATGATTTCAGTTTAGCCACTAAAAAGAAAAGCTGAAGTTACAACATGGATTTCAGTGTAGTGAGTCTGTTTTTATGAATCAACTTGTTGTTCATTCAAGGATAATTCATCACGTATCACTTAAGCATGGTACTATGTTGGTTCCCTTTAACCAAAATGTCAGAAAAAGCATGCAGTTTCAGCCTAGTATAGTGTCATGGTTTTCATGTCTGATCTTGTGTTGGCGCCCGAACACTGTGAGGTTTGTGTGTGACAGGAAGTGGCAAGGGCGTCATGGTGACATGGACAGTGAGTAAACAAGAAACAGTGTGACCATGAGGAAATTATGTTTATGACCTAAAAAAGATTTTTTTTTATCTTGTTAAACTTGCAGGGTAACTCCCATCATATTTCTTTACTCAGACAACAATCACACCTTCTAATTTAAGACTGGGATTAAGAAATGTATGTTTATTCGCATACCCATCAATCCAGACTGGCAGTAGGTGCTTCTTGATGAGCTCAAGGATGGAGTCTAACCACAGCCAGAAGCTGAACTGCTTCCCTGGGATGTTCTCCTGGGCACAGGAACAAGGGGTTGCAAACACATAAGAAGAGAAGACGTGTGACGTGATATTATCTGTCAAAACTGAAAAAATATATGTATGGTTTATATATTAATTGTTTTCCATACATATGGAATATGGGGTGTACCAATATTAGATAATGACCTAATAATTCAGCCCGAAATTCATTTTGTGGAATGCAAAGAGTTTAGTCAGTAACAGAAAATTGTTGCCTTTGATTCATATGCTTTAATCAGTATTTTTTCCATGGTATACCTTGCAGAACTTGGACCAAGGAACTTGACAGTCATTGTGTGATGCTTGTTGGCCTAGAAGAAGAGAAAGTGTTGTTTTTAAAAAAACATCCATGATTTATCCACGTAATTCACAGAATGTATTTTTTACTTGTGAGTTGCAGAGATTCATTTCAAAAGTGAAAGCTCAAAAAAAAAAGGGTTGTGATGGTGCTGCTATAGGCTGAGCAAACTGAAAGATAACTTTCATTAATATTTAGTACAAGAACTGTAGGAACTTTGGAAAAACACTGGATAATATCATCAAGCAATATTTCCCCATTTAGAGAAAGAGGCTTAAAGTCAAGTGGAAACTTAAAAAAGGCTTCTGATCTGGCTCACCCAAGAGCTTCTCTCCCAGCATGCTCAGCTGCTCTCGGGTGAGCCCACGGCCAGCGAACGTGGAGAATTGCCAGCTCAGCACCTCAGACAGCTGGCTCCAGCTGGCACGTGATGGGTTGCTGAAGAAAGACAGGTTCTGGACCGAAAAGAACACCGGAGTTCAAAAATGCACAAGGGCATGGGTGGTGTAACAGCGAAAGACAGCCAGTTAGTAAAACGCGTGTTGTAGAAAATGTGAAGAATTAGAGCAAAATGGGATCAGCCAGTGCTGAATCTATTTCTGTGAGGTTGGGAGGTAGATATGAATAACAGTTTATAAGGATTCTTAAGTCTTCTTATTCCCAAATATCACTTAAAACACTCCATATGTACAGTAACGTATATTATAAGCAGGCAGTCATGGTAGCACCACCACTGAAGTCCCAAGGTCTTGGCCTCAGAAATGTTTCCGTACAGTCCTTTTTCATCATAGCTGCAATGCAGTCACAGAAGCTAACAAGCATTCCTAGTAAATGTTTTTCGACATCTTTTAGTACATAATTAAATTTGTATCTGGGACAAACAATGTACAGATATAGACAAAACAAAAACTTCAACAGTTTAGAGTTGATTACTTCTGAATGCACCAGCACAAGAAGATACACTACCTGTCTGCTGTACTGCACGTTAACAGTGCATACAGTAACTGAAGAAACTTTTAGGTTTCCATTCAGTTTAGGTGCTTTGCTCAACGAGTTCTGCATACCATTGTTCTGGAATGTTGTGTGGAAATATAGGCAGCAGCTTACCTTTGGCTCATCAGTGAGCAGATTGTACCACATGACGGAGGCCCAGCCCCCGGGGAGCTGGCTCACATTGGAGATCACAACCAGGGGAAGAGAGCAGGTCTGGGGGGACAACAACAATCAACCCATGCTGTGAGACCCACGTAACAAAGAGAACGAAACATGCTAGTAGAAGGGAAACAGTCCAGGAGCAACTTCAACCCATAGGCGTTCAGGTTCAGGCTACGGCTTACCTCCAGGTCGATGTTCATGCCCTGCATGCAGAACTGGGCCTCGAAGCTCAGAGAGTGGAGCTCCTCTGTCACAGTGAGGGGCCCCTGCCACAAACAAACCTTCATCTCACTTCTTGCTTTTGTAGAACACACACAATCTCTCTAGCCATAACTTCCTCTTGAAAAAGCTATGCACACGAGCTGTTTCTACCAAGGCTCTGACTTCCTCATGCTTTGGTGCTAGTTTTTACAGCCTTTTAGTGCCCTTAATGTGGTCCAAATATAAGCCGGCCTTTCTAAGAAGAACACAAAAAATATTTAAAATGAACTCAGAAACCTGTGGTACATTGAAACAGGCTTTTATACATTCATTTTGTAACACTTTTTTAGCCATACAAACAAAATAACACAAATAGAGCCCCTTCCTAAAAACAGGAACAAAATGAGGTCAACTTTATGCCATACACAAGTTTATAATGCCATCGAAAATGTCATTACTGGTCTCCAAATTCCAATGTCTGTAGCAATTTTTTTAAACACATGTCAATCTTCTAGTGGCCTGATGCCATTCATTTGGACATTTATGAGGATTATGTAGGAAATGTTACAGTTTAAATTCTGCTCACCCCTCCCCTATGGTCCATGATTAAATTAAACAATGGCTGGGTTGGGTGGGAGGGGGGTACAATCTCGCTCCATTCAGACCTTAAACACAGTAGTGGTGAGTACCGCATATGTAGTCCTAAAATTTACAGTATACCGCAAAACGGTCCACACAGCATTGGTCACATTCACAAGAGCCCCACTCACAGCCCCCCTCCCACCCTGCAGAAGAACACAACAGTAACAGCGGCTGTACACACGCATGGCAGAAGTGCTCTTCCTGCGATGTCTCACCTCACTGCCCTTGGTGCCGTTGATGTACTTCCGCTCTTTTAGTTGCTGCAGAGAGTTGACAGCAGACATGTGCCTTACTGTTTTGTAACGTAATTATTAGAATAACGCAGTTATGAAAAGCAGTGCCACCTTCAAGCAGTTATACAATGAGCCAGTTTGCTGAAGCCATACAAATTATAACTTTAGTAATGCAACAGCAGACCCTGTACAAACGAACTTTCAAGCTACAAGGCTGCCTTTATCATTGTAAAAGCTTTTATTTATAATATTATTTCCTTCTTTTGGACCCCCAATATCCCATGGATCTTTACACAGGGTATTATTACTTCAGTAACTGGTAATACTGTAAAAGCCTGTTTTGAATTTTGCAGCAGTTTTTTTGTTTGTTTGTTTGTTTTTTTTGAGCCCTGAGCTGGAATTACCAGGTGCCGGAACTCCACGGAGAGACAGCCATTGGACGACTCCTCCACGTCCATCACTTTGGTGTTGTTTGTCAATATGAAGAACTGACGATTCCTGAAGCCATAAAGCCACACTGCATGAGCACATGACAGGTACAATCGTATAATAAAAAAAAAAAAAAAAAAAAAATATATATATATATATATATAAACAATAACACAACCCATACTGATATATTTCTGTCCTCAAAAAGTGAAAGTGCAGAATTGTCAGCTTCTCAGCCAGCTTTGTTTTCAAACAGGAAAGAGCCTCTGTTGTCAACAATTTCTGCCAACATTGTCAACCGTTTTAAAACTGAAAGACACTAATTACAGAAACTACACCTAGCAATTCAAGTGCCAAAAACATCAGCTTTTTTCATTTCGCTTTTCTGGCCATATTATACATACTACAGGCTCTTATTTATATACAATACAGACTTTATTAGGAGTATGCATTCACACACGTGAGTCCTGTACAAACACAATTTACATACGTAGTACTGTCTTACACACACTGCCAAATGCAAGCCTCACTGAAAAACCCTCTTATATTGACCTCATAGAAAGACTGTATTAAGGTCATAAACACTTACACTCTTCCTGGAGGAAGGTCTCTGTTGAAATAAGAACAAAGATAGCGTGACCAAAAAAATATAATGTATAATAAAGTGCAGTCACAGTGGTTCTCCTACTTGAAGTTGGTCCAAACACACTGCATCACCCTCCAACTATTTATGCATTACTGATGATGAAGAAACTAAACCTGAGTCGTAAGAGCACAAGGTAAACTTGTCAGCAGTATGGAGTAAAGTCCACACGGACCTCAGTAATCACTGCATGCAGGCATTGCAATGTGACATTTGGGACTGACCATGACTAAAGTAATAAAGCTTACTTGTCAAATGTTGTCTTCACTTTCAGCTGATAATCTACTTCTGGAAGTTTAACCAGTAATCTACCAGGACACAGGAAGAAAATGTAAGGGCAAAGCAGAGCAAAATACAGGAAATCCACCGCATCGCTGTCTGAAAATGAACAAAAGTACAATGTGCTGTGAATCAGTGTGAATGTCACGTAAGAACGAGGGAAAATGTACCCAATAAACAGTTAAAGTAATGTTAATAATAACACTGCTTGTATTTTTCTTGCTATTTCTGTGAGTAGACCGTATTGCATTTTTGCTGCTCTGAATAAAGGCATCTATTAAGCAGGTGAGAGGTGGGAGCTGAGGCATACCTGACTTTTGTAGTGAACTGGACCTGGGTCTTTATGATGAGGGGTTTCTGGGGGTGTGTTGGCATGCAGGGCTGTCTCTCCACCACAAACGAGCTGTCAACAGAGTGAGGGTCAGAGGATGCCATCCTTTTCCAGTAACAAAGTCACCTCTGTTATTTTCTCAATTGCTTGTTCAACAGTCTCACAAATACAAGTCAAATGTACTGCTTAATATTAAAAAAAAAAAATTTAAATTCCCTTTCAGGTCAAGTATTAATTTTCACCTCAGACGCAGCATTTCTATGGCAAGCGAAACTTGAGAAATGACATAAGCAGGCTTTCTCCCTAAGCGACATGTATGGTATCAGCCACGCAGCAGAAAAAAAAAAGAGGGCCACACCTTTTGATGAGGATGTAGATGAGATGTTTGACCTGGTCATCCATCTGTGGCTTCTGTAATGGGATGGGGTCGCTCTCGTAGGTCACCTTCAAGATCAGCTCCCCTAGCTTGTCCATCTGCCTCTTAATCTGAAACAGGCTCTGGGCTGTCAGCGTGAACCTGGGTACATAGGAGAGGACCGTTTAGGACCATAGGTTGCGTCAGAGGGAGCAGCACAGCAGTCGCTTTTAAAGTGGCTCATGGCTGGCTTGCTCAGGGAGGGAGGTGATATGTTTATCGTTCAGCCAGAATAAATGAATCACTCAGTTAGACGTCTTCAGCAGGGGTGTCCCCTCAGCAAATAAAATTTCCATTGAAATAGAAATCAGATGCTACCACTAATGCCTAATGTATCGTCCATGGGACCATTACAAGCAACATGCTTAGCCCTAAATATAAAGAAGTACACAAGGTGTAGCTCTCCAATGAAAATTCAGCTGTGAAGCCTCTTGTGACCTTTCAACTCCTAATCATCATTAGGGAATCCATGCTGAATGTGTGGTTCTGAGTCCTTCGGATCTATCAAGCTGCAAGTATGAACGTTTGGTGAATGTTTGGTGGTTTAAAGCACATCTGACAATTTTTTGAAGTGTGATGGGATTAGCCCTGAGCAGCTTCTGCAGAATCTCCATCTTTACAAACAGGCCACCAAAAAGTACAATTCAGTTACAATACAGTCTAAATCTGACGTGCAATAATAAATTCAAACCAGACGCCTGAAATAATAATAATAATACAGAGAACAATGAGCAAAAAGATAGGGGGCTATGACAACAGTAGAATGGCAGTGCATTACTGGGAGATGTACCAATACTGCAGCTGGTCTAGACCCGTGAGGAGCGGACCCCCAATGCAGGCAATCTGCTGCCTTCGTTTCCAGTCCGAGAGCTCTGGGCTGAGATGTGTGTTCATCAGAGATTCGATCTCCTTGATAACGTCGGCCATCTTGCTGAGGATCTCCTGTCATCGCAGATCCACACAACGCAATTGGAGAAAAGAATAAGGTGATTTATGACAACGCTGTACATTCATTTAAAAACACTTGGAGTGTCTGGGGTAGGGATGGTCAGACTCTGGGTGTTGCACATGTAATTGGGGAGAGGGCTACTGAGTCGCAATGCCTGCACAGAATGTCGGGCACCGTCAGGACTCAGCAGGGGATGGTCTTGCCTTCCTCTTGAAATCAAGCCGGTTTAGCATGTCCTGGAGCGCCGTCATTTCCTGCTTCATATACACGGTGTTCCTCTCTGTCGGATCTGCGAATAACAGGAATGTCGCATGATTCCATTAACAGCAGGCCTAACCTGTCCTCACAGTTTACTGTGCATTGGTTTCACTGTGATATGGGGATAACCTTCAGACAGCATGAAAGCAAGGTCTAAATTTCATCATGGCAAATAAGCCACTGTAAACACCCACAATATAAGGAAGGATTTACTATGGAGACTACTGTATATATCTAGCATTTGAAATTGCCCATCCTGTTTGAGGTAAATTATTTTTATGGCAAAAATATGAAAATGCTTATGTTGTTGAAATATGAGTTTAGTGCAAATACATGCGCACATATGAAGTTCTTCTCCCACCTGACCTAACCCTAGTTCTAATGCAAGTCTTGGTGGTTATTAATATCTTAAACCATACACATATATACCTCAAGCATTAATAGACACATTAATGGTAAAGTATATATCTCAGCATGTGCCAGTCATAAAAGCATTTCACTTAAATTATATCTATATTCTATCCCCCTGCCCCAAGGGCTGCAAATGACATTGTGAGGTAACTCCACCTCTGGACTGTATCGTTTTGAAGCGGAAGTCAAAGTCATCCTGCATGTCCTCTAGGTATTTGACTGCCTGGTCCAGCATCTGTGGGAGACACAGGGAGAGTTTCTCACAAATGCTCTGGTATGCAAGCGGCTGCCTGTCCCACGCAGATGCACCTGGCCACCTGGCTAGCACCCGTGTGCCCTGTCCACTGCGTCCACCTGTATGTATGGCCCACCTGTTCGCTCACCCCACCTGTAAGCACACCCCATCTATTCACTCACCCCACCTGTACACATAGCCCACCTGTACGCACAGCCCACCTGAACACTGCTCCTGATAATCGCCACCCGGTTGTCCAGGTTCTTCTGTCTCTCTAATGTTCCAGAATTCTGCATAGACTTTTCCAGAGGACCCTATTGTACAAAGAACACGAAATAACAAAAGATTAAAAACACAAAAAAACATGAGAGCAAAGCAGTGCTCATGAGGATATTAAACAAACATAGGTTTAAAAATATCTCTCTTCTAGGAATTCAATCAACAATCACCTGGTAACACGTTTACATCCCTAAATGACACACAATCTGTTGCACATTTTTTGCTGTTTGTCTACGTACCGTTCTAATGTTTATGAGCCCAGCTGTACTCGGTGGAGCATATGAGTCATGACTGTAATGGTGACCAGCAGCGAGCTGCACGCAACAGAATGACAAAGAAGGAGAACTGCTCCTGTATCTGTAGGCGTGCAGTTGTTGACACAGAACATTGGCCTTACCTGCTCTTGCATGCTGGCTGTAGACAAGATTCGCCTCTCCTCCCTCAGACAATTGGAAATGACTGCAGCCATGTGAAGTGGACTGGCTTTGTACTTCGTCTAAGAGGCACATGGAGACAAGAACAGGGATGTAGAAAGAAAGGAAGACGGAGATGGAAGATAGAGGCAGGGGGAAACAAGAACAGCGATGGAGAGGCGCAGGCAGACAGGGATGAGATGCAGAGGTAAAGGGAAAAAAGGGCAGGACAAAGAGGCACAGAATCAGCACAACCAAGCATCATGAACATGCAGCATTCATTTGCAAAGAAAACTGTTTTGACATAAAGAAACTTTACACAAACATTTGGTTACTGTAAGTCTGTTACGATAGACATTCTAGTACACTACAAGCTTAACACAGTGTTCCATAAAAAAAATCTGACCAAAATGTAGCATCTGTAAGGTTTAAATGTTTGTCCATTTTTTTCACAACAAATTCCATTTAGCCATACATGTAAAAGGGCATCAATTGAAGAAGATAGTACCACAATGCAACATGCCACTGGCATCTATAAATGACAGCACTCTTGTTGCAGTCTTGGCATCCGTACTAGGAAACTCGGATGTCGGCCTTCTGTGCTGCATTCTTTTCTTCAAGTGCAGAACTTGTATTCTAGGCATCCAGTGATGCAACTACAGTAACCACTTCCCACCACAAGCCAAATTTATCTCTATCGGCAATGGCATTAATAATTAATTACTTCTGCAATGGGTGTCATTCAGTAACAGCTCTCCATTGGGGTCACACAATATTTACTGTATACAAGGCAGCTATAATCCACAATAACCACCATGCTACCACAGCAGACATAACAATGGTTTCCCTGGATTTCACATTTTTTGTTTAAATGTATGTTTTAATAGTCCAGTCTCTAAAAGCAAAACATTTAAGTTTGACCTGTGCTGCATATAGTAAATGAGGGTGAGGTTAGAGGTGTGGAGGGTGTCTGACAGGACAAAAAGAGGACTCTTGCCATCTCTTCTTCTTGTTTTGCCTGTCAAGGTATGTCACACCTTGGTAGTTCACTTATTGATTGTATTGTATGTATTAATATGAGATCTGGTTTGTTTTAATATGCACTGTGGATTATGGCTCTTTCCCATTTTGCATGT
Source organism: Chitala chitala (assembly GCA_025773905.1). NCBI lineage: Eukaryota > Metazoa > Chordata > Actinopteri > Osteoglossiformes > Notopteridae > Chitala > Chitala chitala. The sequence goes on from JABJVR010047522.1 coordinate 16,896, forward strand.
CAAGATTTGTATAAAATAAAAAGGCAGCACAGACCCAGTTTGGAAGCAACTAACCTTACTTCAGAAAAGAAACGGCACACAACGCAGAAACAAAGACCATCGGTTACACTATATCTCTGGTGATAAAAGCATGGGTAATTAAAAATAGTGTGTGTGTGTGTGTGTGTGTGTGTGTGTGCAAAGCCTCTAAATTAAAGGTGCCCATTAAATGTACAGCCCAATAAAAGTCACCACTTAAATTCCCCATCACACACTGTAGTAGCTCAGAATTCTGTTCAGTAATTGTTCAGTCTCCATTCTCTATTCAATGAGAAGTCAATGCCTAACATTAATAAAATTTTAAGAAACATCCATATGAAAATCACGGTGGTGTGGTGGCTGGCACTGTTGCTGCACACCTCCAGGCCTGGGGTTCAATTCCCGCCTTGGGTCTGTGTGTGTGGAGTTTGCATGTCCTCCCTATGCTTGGTGAGTTTTCTCCAGGTGCTCTGGTTACCTCCCACAGTCCAAAGACATGCAGGTTAGGTTGATTGGTGTGTCCAAATTGTCCATAGTGTGTGTGCTGGTGCCCCGCTCTGGGATGGGCTCCAGGCTTCCCTGTGACCCTCACCAGGAATAAGCAGTTGAGATAATGGATGGATGGATCCATTTTAAAATATCAAAGGAACATACTGTACAGTTATCATAAAGCATATGTGAAAGAATTTGTAACTAAGAGATTACACTGTAACTGTGTGTGCATTATAGTCCCCTTAACTATAATACTTAAACTTTTGAACTGCATTGCTTTGACAATAGACAATAATATAGTAAACACAACATATTTTCCCAAAAGATGTACAAAGTCAGTACATAAAACTGGACTAATTGCCTGGCAGCAAACGTTTTATTCACCAATAACAAACTACATGTAAAATGAAGTCATTCATATAAGCACATGTTGATTGACAGCCAGTTCTGGCTCTCTTCTCTAAACACTTTTTACTGAGCTGTACCGGAAATGCAAAACCACAGTCTTCTGTTCTGTTAAAATGTTCTTCACGACTACTGCAGCAGAGTGAGGCAAACCCACAGGCATTACACATGAGAAACAAAATGTTACACAGCCACACACACACACACACACACACACACACACACACACACAAACACACAGAAATACACAAACACATTCCTGTTCTCACAGGAATGTCACACACGAGAAGCAAAACGCTACACTTCAACACACAAATATACACACAAATTTTCTCACCATCTGAGTGTGTATAAATGTGCCTCTGCATTTTAAAATAGTACTTAAAACTTTTCCACGTGTGTGCAGAAGAGCGCACGACTGCATTTTACACCTACACTCACCCATACCACAATCCCCCCTAACCCAAGCTGCCATCAAACCTGCCCGGAGAGCTATCGAAAAACAAGCACAGACCCACACACATACACACACATATACAGATACATGTTCAGTGCCCTTTGGAAATTCCAACCCGATCTGAATCACGTGACCTGTTTCTACTAAGTTAAATGACTTAAAATAAAGTCTTGTACCTATATTAACGAAGAGATGCCTTAAAAAACATTGCCAAGGCTCCGTGAATTCACTGTCTTATTTTTGTTTGTTAGTGGTTTTGACACAGCGTAATAAACAGTGGCACACACAATCTCAGCTGGTTAAACATATGCTGTAAATTAGGGCAAAAAAAAATGCTCAACCCCATGTGTTTACATTTACAAAAGTCTAAAAATGCCACTGTTCCCAATAAAGAGGAACGGACTTCATTCACTGCTCACTGCAATCTGAAAGTAACTTTATAAAACTGAAACAAAGCTGCCAGGAGTGCCATTGACCAAGACACTCAAACATTAGCTCCCTGGGTGCCACATGTGGCTGCCCCACAACTCCCCCTGGGGATGGTGTAAATGCAGGCAACCAATATTGATTTAACAAGTATGTGAAATGTTGAAAGTTGGATAAAAGTGTCTGCTAAATGAATAAATGTAGTTTATAGAAAATTGGTTTTGTCTTAATGTTTATTTATTATTTGCCTTTAATGACACCTTGGCAGAGTCTGTATCCAAGCATGTTTGTCAGCTGTATCCAAGTGATTCCGTCATTCCAATTGGCTCTAATATAGTTTGTGATTGGCTAGCTCCACTGTCCTGGCAACCCACCTGCAGCTGCTGGTGTATTCTCTTCAAGTTGTGCCTCTGTAGAAAGTTCTGCTCCTGGGAGCATTGTCTTTCCAGCTGTGTCAGCAGGGTGCTGAAGAGGACAGCAGCCAAGGACTCGTGGTTCGAGGCCATGTCCCTGTGGTGAAGCGGGGTTGAAGGGTCACGTCAAACACTGAAGAAAAACTTAACAAACTTCAATCCCAATCACAGTGGAATGTCACTAATCCTACAATTACTTCCAATGTATTGCCCGCTTCAGAGTTTTGAAACTAAATGTACAACAGTGCCTACATAAAATACTTGGTAAGAATGTGCTTCAGCAGTGAAATAACAGATATATGAGACATTTGTGACACTTACTTTGTTTATCTTATTTGAATAGACCTTACACCTACCAGTCCTGGCTCTCGATCCAGCCAGCCAGCACCTGTCGAATCTCCATGGGAAAGTTGTCATCATAGAAGTAGTCCACCTGCTCCAAGAACTTGATATCAAGCTGCTGGACCTGTTTCCATTGACTCATGCTGTGGAAAAAAAAGCGCGACAAACACTGGTCAAAGTGTCCAAAATACCTGCGTGCAAGAGTGACTAGGCTACAACGTGGAGTTAAGCCATTACCACTATTTCATCGCATAAATCTCCAGTTTAACAGGTCAGATCAAACGAAGTTAAGATATTGATGTCTCCGGTTTAAAGAAACCCTCTTCTCTTTTATGATGGGAAATTTAAACTTGTTTTGTGGCGTTATGCAGAAAACAGTGACCGCTTTTATTTTTCACCTTCGCACATTTCCATGGTAGGTTACTGCGTCTGAAAGTATACATCCCAAAATTTACGACGCCAAAGCGCCAATTTGAAACGTTCAGACAAGTTGAAATAGTGCGTACATACATCAAGACAGTAAATCAACTCCAGCAAAAGCGTATGCACTGCATTGATGTTGGGTGTAATTTGGAGTAAAAATACTGGCTTTGAGTGCGTGAAGTACAGGAGTACAAGCGCGTAAGTGTGGATACTTTATTACTATTCCGGACGGCAAGTAAACTCAGTATTTCACTAATGTAACTCATCTGGACAAAATAAGCGACGTACCTGTTGCTTTGGACGAGTCAATAATTCCCGATGTCGAGCAGCCACAGCTCTAAAATTGACTTGTTTCCACTGTTGCACTACTTCCTTTGCTTGTCTACAACGTGTAGGTTGTCTTCTGATGTTTTTTCGGTCCCAACGCCTCTTCCGCTGAAAGCGCTTGTGATCTGAATCTTAACAGTATCTATGTTTTTTTGCGCTTTATGCGTTTTTTAAAATTGCAGAATACGAGAAGACAGATCGATGAACCAAGGATGCTGAGCTATAAAAACGCATACGATTAATATCTGGATCCCACTCGCCCTTCATCTAAGGACCAATAATGTATTTCGTTGCTTTAGAAGAAGAAGAAGGCATTTCAGCTGCTACTTTAGTTAATTATTTTCTGTTTGTCGTTAACATCTGGAGTTATTCAGGTAAAAATGAAATTGGAGATTATATCTCGCTGTATCGGGGCTGAAAAAATGGCAGTTCCTGCTATGCCGAGGGAATTCCCGGTATTAGAGCGTGTCGGGTCAATTCGAGTCATGCATATTGTAATACAAATGATCATATTTTTAAGCGGACAGAAAAGAATCACGTTTCAAATTAATGTTTTACATTATCCTTCATAGGATAAGATACATATCGTGAAAACTCTTCGTCGAAAACGTTCTGGGCAAACTTTTTGTTGATGTTTTGTTTTACTTTTGTTTGTAGTAAGGTCTTATTACTAACAACAAACCTGCCTTTTTCATTTTCATAACTGATTTTGATGCAAAGGGAATACACTTTGTTAGTTTGTTTTTACTGACTGACACAATGAACCTCTATGAAAACGGTTATGTTTTGCAATGACATTTTCATCAACATGTACACAACTTGGCGGCATGGTGGCGTGGTGGTTAGCACTGTCGCCTCTCATCTCCGGGCCTGAGGCTCAACTTGGGTCAGTGGCGTGGTTTTGTATGTTCTCCCTGTGCTTGGTGGGTTTTCACCGGCTTCTGCGTTTTCCTCCTACAGTCCAAAGACAAGCCGGTCAGCTTTATTGGTGTTTGCAAATTGCCCGTTTTTTTGTGTGTGTGTGTGTGTGTGTGTGTGTGTGTGTGTGTGTGTGTGTGTGTGTGTGTGTGTGTGTGTGGGGGGGGAGCACTCTGTGGTGGGTTGGTGTCCCCTCGCACCATTGGATAAGGCTGTATAGCGAATGGATGGATGTACACAACTTGGCTCGTAACAATTTAAGAATATGTTTTAAACATAACTATAGTAATCATAATTTACTGTTTAAGCGTAATAATCAATAGCCAATATTTAAAAATGCGCAACTATGATGCAGGCAGGTATTCAATGTTATCGTGATCTTGTCATTCTGAAAACCAGAATAATCATGGATTAATCTTCTATAAATGCAGAACTGTAAAAATAGAATTGTAATATTTGAAAACAACTGTAGATGGCGATACGGCAAAAGTTTAAGATGACTTTCTTTCTGACTTTCTGTTGTTAATAAACAGAAACTTATTTTTTAACCTTTTGTGCTTTTGAATAGAATGTTGATAACCGATCAGTTGTAAAAGACACAGAAAAAAAAGACATTTATCCATTCATTACTCTATCCCAGGCAGCCTAGGGCACAAGACAGGCGACACGTTGGACAGGGTGCCAACCCTGTCACTGTTTCTGCTATTTAACAGCAAAGACAAACTTGAAACTAGCCTCCTTTTGCTGAGTATGTTTGAACAAAGTCATGAATAAACAGATTTTTTGTCTGCAAGCTTTGAACAAAAATTCCACAGCTGCAGAATAGTGATCACACAATAACTGTAACAGTACAAAATGTTTTGTGTATGTGGTTTACACCTAGCGCTAACAGCTGCTTATGGCTGATCTTTAAAAACATCTACATGCACTTACAGAACTATGCAATCAACAGAAGAGAGTGCAATTTTAATGAGAAGCTTAAACGTATACAATATAACAAATTAATTCAAATGGAATGTTTTTTGTCATTAAATGTTATGGCTTCTCTGGAGATTTACAATGTGCATTTTCCCTCGTTTTATGCACCAGTTTAGTGTTTCCCTATCCGAGTTTTAACAACCACGTCAGACCAGTTGCCTGAAAAGTTGTTTTCTTGCAAGAATGCTGTGTAGACTCTATGTTACCCTTCCATACAGGATAACTGTCATGGTTCTAACAGAATGGACTTAATAGAATACAGAAGTTAACACCGCATTTTCAGGAAACAATGAGACTTGTGTTCCTGCTCATTGTCACGCCCTCAGCAGTGAAAAGAGCAGGCATTTTAATTAGTGCCATTTTTTGCTCTGCTTTCTCTGACACTTGTGTTTGACTTTTTCACTGTCAGTGTTATTGGCATAAAGGCATTCCCTCTTTTCCTAAGCAAGGGGAAGTATGCCACCAATCAGATGGCAGCATGGGTCCAAAATACACAATATTGTGGCTATTTGAAAAAAAAAGGGGTTCAAATTCCACAGCTGGTGAAATGATCATGCTGTGTCAGTGGCTAAGGTTTATATGAGTGGAAATAATAAAGTAATAAATGATACCAAGTTACATGGGTTTGCGATTGACAGTGCAATGCTGTCCCTGCTGCCTATGGTAATCAAACCCCTATGTGTCCTTAGTGCACAGTTCTGACTGGGCAACGGTTTACCCACCTTTAGTGCAGCTAACATTGAATGATGTATAGGATTCCAGATCTGCTTTTAATTTCACCAAAGTATGATGGTGAAAGCTTTTCTTTTCAGGTGGTGCAACCTCTTGCCAGGCATCAGTCTAGTTCATCTTCCTTCTAAAATACGAGTGAAAACGACTTCGAACCTCTATGTTGCAGAAAGATGAAGTGTAGTATTCTGGGGGAAAAAATTGGTGCATCTGGTTTTTTCTTTTGGTTTATCTTGCTCATTTAGAAAAAAAAAGGTTTTGAAAATACTTGAAGCTAAGGTTATGATAGGTTATGATTCTGTGCGATAGAGTTGCAAAGACATCACAGAATTAGAGTTAGGCCAGGAATATGCAGTATTGTAACACTAAGATTCTTCTGTCCCTGGCTCAGTGTTTATCTAAAACAAAAAACACACAAATCATGAGGTTTTTGCACTAAGCCATTGACACAGCATATTATTATTTTTAATCACTACTCTGTTGCAGTAGGGCAACAGGGGAAAGAAAGACCAATCAGCATGCAGGCTGTATGAGGAAGTTGTAATAAGAAATGCAACTTTCACAGAAGGGGCTTGCATATTTGAGATCAGTTGAACAAGCAATTCAGACAAAGGTGGAGAAAAAGAAGTGAGAAAATAGCAAAGAACAGTTTAAACATGTCTCAGAAAACAGCTTTGGACTGTTAACTGTTACAGTGCCATAGGCAGGGCGTCTGTCTTTTTCTTTTTTATATACAATGGAACATCTCTACACAGTTTATTTTTAAACGATATGACCAATAATGCTAGATGATATGGTTTCATTTCAAAAGGGACTTTTAATGTAGCATTTGTTTTCAAACTTTGGGGTTGTTTTTTTAGATATTGGATTGCATGTAAGAATATTTATCACCATAAACTAAGCAAGGTATAGAGACTGTATCAACTCATTAAGCCACACTGTGGGAGTACAGTCCAGGATCTATTGCTTGTAGTCAGTTCAGGCAAGACCTAAGCTTCTTGTTTTTTTCCCTAGCAAATAGGTAATGCTGTCATTTTAATTCCTTTGGGAATTTATAGTTTACCTGACACTTGACAGGATTTTCTTGCAAGCATGGTGTTTGGTGGTGGGAATGGAGAGGTTAAATATGAAGTAGATACCAAGTTGTTTCACAAAGATAAGCCATAAGTGTAACCGTATTAAACTATATTGAACACTCTTGTTATGGAAAAACAAAACAACACAAAGAAAGAGTGCAGAGCGCCTAGATAAGCACCGTTTTTGTGGAAGTATATTTAGAGTCTTACGTAATGCTGCTGTTGAGACGCAACATGGAAATAAGAGAGAGTTTAAATGGGTAGAACATCAGGCTGGGATGCAGAAGCTTCCCGGTTCGAATCCCAGCCCAGCCACCAAGTGTGTCCTTGAGCAAGACACCCTGCGCTAGCTCATTGTAACCCGTATGTGACATGTAAGTCGCTTTGGATAAAAGTGTCTGCCAAATGAATGAATGTAAGAAAAGCGGTTTTACTGACACAAACCGGGGTTTGACATGGATAAACGGGGTAGAAAAAAGGGAGCCAATAATATACAGGCACGGGAAGGAATACAAGTGCAAACAGAAGCATAAACGGGACCTGAGTACAAACTACAACTGGAAACAGAGAGCGGTGTTCAGCACACGACCACACGCGCATTCACCCCTATAACCTACAAGGGAGAAGGGGAGTGAGACACTGTTAACAGAAACGCAGAGAAGCCAAGACCATGTGTAATCACTCTGACTAGAACGAAGTGAACCTAGAGATACACATAATCTAGAACACAAAGGAAGCTGGTGGCTCAATGGGGAGAGCATCAGCCTGGGCTACATAAGTCTCCTAAGCAAGACACGGAGCATCAGCTCCCTGGGTGCTGCATGTTGCTGCCCACTGCTCCCTCCAGGGGGGCAGGTTAAATGGAGAGAACACATTTTGTTGTAACATGTATATGTATGTAATGACAATAAAAGCTGATTGTTATAAATAACATGGAGCGGAGAGGACTGTGCTCATGACACAAGCAAAATAAATGCTATGAACAACAAATCAAATTACATAGTTTTAAAACAGCCCTAAACATGATCAAGTTTTGGTTGAATTCTCTGCCTACTCTGACTCATGGTTTAATGTTGAAACTTTGATTAAAATTATTTTTCTCTAATGTATCGAAACATTTACCTATTTCCAATCCAAATGTGTTTCCCACCTGTCTACCTATAGGCCTACATGATTGGATGTATATGTTTTTTAGTTTCAGTTCATCTGATTGGTCAAAACTGGGTCTCCCCTGCCCCTGTGCCTCCTGGAATGGGCGGACGGGCTCCGGGCTTCTCACAACCCTGAATTGGATAAGGCGGCAAAGCAAATGGAAAGATAGATGGATGGGTCTATATGAAACTCTGTCCACAGTACAAGAAATGACAGTATAATATTCTTCAAGATATAGATGTTATTCAAACTTTATACACATCTCCACATATGGTATGTCATGCTTAGTTACACAAATTAATTTATTATATTTTCCAAATGTCTGTCAAATAGGTATCCTCAGTCCTGTGTTGGGTAATTATCCCCCTATATGATGCCATCCCAAAAATAACCTAAACTTCCAGAAATGCTAGGGAGGTTTAAGACTTCCTGGTTCTCTGACACCTTATGTCAATCAACTACAGAAAGCAAATTAGAGCACCTGTAAGTCTTTGTAGGTGCAGGAGAAAATAGAAACGTAACACACGGATCTCAAAGCCAGACAACGCTACACACCGAGTGACCTGCAAGATATTCCTGCCAAATTAATTTTCCAATAAACAAACACCGCTCCTTCAACAACGGTTGTGCTATTCGAAAAACAAAGAAAAAAAATCTTTATCTTATCAGTTGCTGCATGTATCAGTTCAGTTTCGTAGACATCGGACTTCGCCCCTGCACAAATACATCACTTCTCGCAAGCTTTTGTATTTGAAAAGCAAGACATGATCTGACCCATTTGGTTTATTTCCCAGGTCGCTCATTGTGCTCCAGTTATTTCTGCCCGATTTGTGACCGCGTAAGTGTGTTACCGGTTCACCATACCTTTGCCCCCTTCCTTCTTTCCACTGACATGCTCATTTTAAATTTCTTAAATCTTTCTCAGATCTGAAGTTTTTCTTCCATGTTATGACAGACTTTCAGACAGTGGTCTAGATTAAATATTACATACATTACAAGACACAAGAGGGCGTCATACCTTTCGTCATGTACTGTGATCTATCGAGTTTTCACTGCCCATAGTAACGGCGCAAAATGAATAGACCTTTAAAACGAAAATGTTCCACATTAAGTTAATTGAAAAGGCTATCAAAATTGCTTTACGTTAACATAACTACTGTGTTTACTAAATAGTTCACATATATAGTACACATTGGGAGCGTTATCATATTTGTTATAGTGTAAGAAAACTTCCTTCATAATCAAGAATATGAAAAAAATTAACTTCAAATTATGTAGTGCACTTCTTGCTACATTCAAACAGACTGACTCATTGCCATACACAAAAATACATCCAAAAATGTTTTTAAAAAGTTGCAAAATTTTATAGTTGTTCAAACAAATTTTTCAATGATAGCACTTCAGTTACAGTTATACAGTTGTAATGGTTCACTAGTGTTCTATAGCTGAGATATATAAAATGATTCAGAAAGCCATCCAAGTTGAACATTGGTCTGTGTATATATTGTAAATAGGCTATAGATTCTCTTGTAAAAGGATAATACAAAATTTACCTCATTAAACAACAATGTCCAGAGCAAAACCAACATGATGCTGTGGAGTTACAGGTTGGGAAAGGCGGTTCTCTAAGGTACAATGTGCAGGAGAATGAATTGGTGCACAACATGGAACATTTAACTGCTTTCCTGGGACACACAGCTGCTTACAAACCTCAGAACATGATAACAGGCCAGTTCCTATGAGAACTGCTCAGGCTAGAAGTCACTTCTGCTGGACTGTGAACCCACAGTAGTGGAACACCCTCTACCTGAGGTATAATTCTTTATTCTACAACAATCTCAATGCTGATATACTACAATGGCATCATCCACAAATGCTTACATCAGCACAACTGCTTACATACTAATGTTAATGTGGCACTGGGATATTGTAAATGAATGCATTTATTTTTTCTTTAGAGTACTGCTTTGTTGGGATGCCTGTACCTATTATACTATAAACTAAAACTAATATACAAATCTGTGTTTTACTTTCCAAGACTACATGAATGCTTGTGACTCTTCCTTTAAATGTAAAACCTTGGCTATCTCTGTATGTATGCTACTAAACCCAATGACACAATAGTATTTGCCAAATGCACGTGAATACAAGTACTCAAAGAGCTGTCAGACCACTTTTAAATATTACGATTTGAAAATCATGCGTTAGTCCTCCGCCCTGTAGTGGATTGGCGCCCCGCCCTGGGTGTCCCCTGCCCTGCGCCCTATGTGCTCTGGGATGGGCTCCAGGTTTCCCCGCAACCCT
>JABJVR010047523.1:0-27353 GCA_025773905.1 Chitala chitala
ACAATAAATGAAATAAAACTGAATGTGTGTGACGTGTTTGTGTGGACAGAGGTAGAGTGCAAAACATTTTAGAGTTTTAGACGGAGCCCTAATGGTGGCAGTTTTGCACAACAGCAGTATTCAGAAACAGTTCAGTTCAGACCTTAACTTTACATCTTCAGGATCTCTGCTTTTAATGCAGCTCCAGGGTTGTAAATGCTGAGCTAGCAGGTATTAAAGAGCTCAGGTTTATTCCTGCAATCAGACACTCATTTAAATTGTCAAGCTTTGTAATTGTCTTGCTGTGTGACTGACAGGATTTGTGTACTAGTTATACTGTTTTAGGCCCATGATTGCTGACATCGGTTTTTAATCACTGCACTCAAATCCCTGACTCAGAACAATAAGGTGTTGTTGAAAACTGTATAAATTGTGCTGCACAGGTTACCACTAGAGGAAGTCAATGTACTAACAATTCAATTTATTTATGAAGTGTGACATTATCCCTTGTATGGTGTTCATGTTAAAAAAAAAAATAAATAAAAAGTATTAATTAATTAACCAACAAACCTGAACACCATAAAAGTGTTAATGAAATACTTTTTTTTTTTTTCCCCCTGGAGCAGCATTGTGGGTCACACTTGCCTCACACTTCCAGGGTCATGGGTCAACACTGTGTGTATGATTTCTGTTTTCTCCCTTTGTATGTGCACATCTCATTTGGGTAGTCTGATTTACTACCAAATATAAACAGGTGAATTTGCTGCCCTGCACTAAAAGGTGCACAGTACATGTGTGAACTGGCTCCCTCTACAGGCTCTACTTTGCCTTATGCCATAGACTGTCTGGAGTAGGATCCATTTGGGTTCTACAATTTAACATTTATGACATTTCTACATAAAGACAGAGTAAAGGGCCCAGTGAAGTAAAACCCCTGATTATCACTCCGTATCCTCCTGTCAGATGAGAACTGTAAAGCAATCATTAGTGTCAGGGACATGCTGTGTGTGTGTAAGTGTGTGCACACTCTCAGGTGTTCATATTGATGATCTCGCTGTCTTTAGAAATGATGACAAACAGTTTATCCACTTTTTGGTATCAAGGCCATCCCACGATTAACGATGAACTGTATTTTGGGCCTGACTTATGTATATACCTTCCTTGCATCTACTATATAACAAGTTAGTTAGCAGTTATCCAGCCTCGCTTTTCCATTACTGCGACAGCGATGGAGAAAAGATGCCATATTTGTCACCAAATAATTTACAAGAATTATTCATGCATCAGTCATAGAGTAACTTTTTTTTTTTTTGGCTGTTACCCAAAAAATAGGACTGGACTCTCTAAAATCTCTTTACAGGTATACCTATAAAATTGTCAGCTCAAGATGTGTAAAAGTCAAAATTTGCACAAATTTTTAATGTATAAAATGAAATGTCTAAAGCAAGTGCAAGGAATTACAACAGGAAATTGTCATGTTTTATAATTGCTAGTATTTCTTTCAACAGGATTTAACCGCAATTAGCCGATGATGGACAGACATCAATAAACCAGAACTGAAATTTTCATTAGAGGCTTTTTTTTTTGGATAAATTCAGACAACAGGCACTAAGCCATCAGAGGTGTCTGTCAGCTGTCAGTTACTGCCACCTCCTCCATGCTTGTCATTGAGGTATAGGTGTTACAGCACTGACACAATCATAGAGCAACATTATGCTTCCCAGACTCCATGGACTGAGCAGTTAAAGACATGACACGAGTGAACAGGAAAGAGTGAGAGGAACAGTTGCTAGAACAGCCAGATTGTTTTCTCATCAACACCCCTAATTTGGGGTGACTTCTGTATAGGACTGACATTGAAAATACCTCTTTGACAGATATTGACACGATTGTCATTGTCATGCAGAGGGTGAGGCCTGGCCTGAAACAGAGATGAGAACAGTTCAATAAAAATGTGTCTCTGATAGTCCCAAAAGGAGTGCCACATGTGAGGGGAGAGAAGAGTGTGAGTGGCTGTGTGTAAGCACGGCATCATATGTGTACCATGAGGCTGTGGGATTGGTGCACGAGTTAACGTACACACTCAGCACACCTGTGGCAGAAGGTAACATTCTGAATGTTCGTGACCTTCTGTGGTTTGCAGATTATAGCTCACTTAGTGCTTTGACAGCCAAATTCAATTGAATTCAATTTATTTTTATACAGCGCCTTTCGCAATAGCATGCCTCAAAGCGCTTTACACAGAAAGTCGAAGAAGTCAATACAAATGAATAAAGCCAGACAACAACGGAGGAGATAAACCAAAAACTGCGGTGTGGAAAAAAACAACCTCTGGGGGCCCAAGGTTGACTGGCTGCCCAGCCCCTCCTCGGCATCCTAACATTACAGATAGTAGTGATACTTATAGAGAGTTGGATTTGAGAGGCAAATGCTGGCTTATTTACTACAGCCTCGCCTATAAACACAAGGTGTCAGTAAACTTCTGTTGAGCAGGTTCAGTTCAGCGTGAAAGGAATGGAAAATCCTGAGTTTGGGGCTAACGGATCATGGTAACTTGGTAAACCTGCTTTCTGAAATACCCTCCTTGTTTCATTGTTGATTGAAAAAATATTTTAAACTCTGTAACACATTGCATAAACTCAGTAAAAGCTAACGCCAAAATAGAGAAAAAAATAACGGAATCTTCAGTTTCTGTAAGAACATTAACATAAGCAAAGCCAGATCTATTTGGAAGCAGATGAGTTTAGAAAAAAGGTTTGCATGGGAAAATAATAATGATAAATAACCACAATAATAGTAAATACATTAAATGTCTAAAATAAAATGTAAAAACTCCCACTTCTCAGCCTTGTACAGTTTCTAGTACAAAACTGAAAATTCCAAGTTCCACCAGAAGGGAGCACTGCTATGATTTTATTAACATCAAAGCATAACAGTGTCTAAGTATTCCCATCCAACAACGTGTTCACTGTTTACTGTTCTAAACGAAACTGCTAGGAACAAAAATAATGGTGCTCCGTCAATATTGTCTGTAGCCCTCCCACATGGACCTCACCTTCAGCTGTCCAGGATCTTGCGGGGAAAGTAAATTGAAAAATGTAATTTCCTGTTGTGTGTGCCTGTGCATACTTTTCTTTTCTGTAGGTTTCCTGGGACAGGCTCCAGGCCACCTATGACTCTGTAGACAGGTAAACAATGGTGTTAAGACAGAAGACACCAGGAAGATACAGTTCAATAGCAGAACTATTTTATTTGAGAGCAACAAGTCCAAAACTGCATTACATAGTGTCAAACCAGGCAAAGAGTTGATGCTTTGAAGCTCCAGACAATTTGTCAAAAACAAAAACCACACTGGGGAAACATGGAAGGAGCGGGCATTGTTGTTTCTCCATTTGCACTGGTCATTGCCTGCTGATCCATCCTCCATCCTGCTGATCATCCTCCATGCTCATTCTCCCCCCCTCTTGGGTTCCCCTGGGGGTATATTCCACTGGGATTCTTCGTAGCCGAATAGGGTTCTTCCTTCCAGAAGATGCAAGTTGGGTTGCTAGGCCTTCCTGCCCCGGTTGCCGTCTTTCCGAGCTGTCTGCTCTCAGTTCAGCTCTCACCACTCTGTTCGTGGTGGTCATCCAGCCTGTTCCTGGATGTCATTGGCCTAGCCACTTAGGCTATTTCTGTCAAAAGCCACGCATTTATTTGTCATGGGGCAAATAAAAAATAAATCATCACAGTGCCTAAAAGATTTTTTTTTATTCTTCCATTATCATTATTCTCTGGGAACACCAAATAAGCCATAACAGTAACTAACTACAGAATGTTTGTGTAACATTTATACCCCTATTGATGTCAAGAAGTGATTCACACTTAATCCACAGTATGACTGATTATGAATTATCGTTTTTATATATATTGTATATATATTGAAATATTGTAGAAATACTGTGATATAAATTCATTTATATTTGTGAATATTCTGCACTTACAAAAAAAAAACAAAATTAATGTAATTAAACATTAATTAAACCATTTTCCCCAAGTGCATTATAATTACTGTTAATGTGATATTATGAAAAGTTTTTGCCCCTGAACTGTGTGTCTCCCACTGTGATTTATGATACCTGTGGTTTCTGTGGTTTGACAATATTGAAATTTAAAAATTAATTAAAAAATTAAAAACCAGTTGGAAACCATACAGTATGTTATTCCCTTTGCTTCATTTAAACACAAAAGCATTGTCTTTGTTGTTTCATCTTGATTATCAATTCCATCATATAAAAACAAGTAGAATTAAGACTAGAGTACAATAAAAGAAAAAGAAAATGAGTGATGTTACATTTAGCAGACATCTTTGTCCAAAGCAAATTACAAGTAAGCTAGTGTACACATGCAATTGGTTATCTGCATTCAGCCCACCCCCATGGAGAGCGGTGGGCAGCCAGGGAGTGACCACTGACTGTCTTGTTCAGGGACACAGCTGGTGGTCAGAATGGGATTCAGGCTGGGAGATTCTGCATCCCAGCCAGCTGATCGACCCACTGAGCCACCGGCCGAATTAAGTAAGCAAAGTGGGGACATTAACAAAGAAAGTTCAATAAGAGACTTAACGTGTCTTTTTTAATTGCTTAAATATACAGTATAGGATTCAGTTTTATCTGTGGATTGCACTCATCCATTGGGGGACATGAAATGTATGCCTTGCTTATACAGGAGGACTACTGTACATCTTTTGCACACAAATATAGAGCCTTATTTATAAAAATGTTCATACATTCTTGTGGAAGAAAAAAAACGTATGTAAGGAAAATCAAGTGTTTTTTTTTTTTTAATTTGTCATTTATAAAACCTTTGGTAAAATAGGATATGCAATTTACAGCATTACCAATCTCACATACGTATTGTAGAAACATCCACACGTGTGCATGCTTTAGAAACTGCCCTGTTCCCTCCCTGAATTAGCAAAGCAGATTAGCCACGTGCATCACGTTTATGTATAAACTTGCAAACACTACGCCCCAAAGGCACCTCTACCACATGTGGTTGCCCAGCTGAAGAATCATAATGAATAACTGAAGGAATTAAATAATAAGAGGGAATCCTACCCTACCTCTCACAGCCCTGATAGACTCAGATGCAGCACGCCACTTCCTGGATGCTGCACTTGCTCCCACATAGTAACTCCCCACCGTGTCCTTAAATACCTACTGATAACAGCAGTATAATCCCATGATCAAATGGAGAAGGGGGCAACTCACCTCATGGAGTCCCCACTGTCTTTCCTTTTGTATCATGTCTAGGGTCCTTCCCCTTGCTAATCGGCAACTTTCACTTTACAGGTTTTCTTGCCCTCTATTTGTGTGTGTGTGTGTGTATGTGTGTGTAGTCAATTTACCAATATGCCATCCATTTTGAAGTACCCCACCCTGAAGATTATGACCTACATTACTGTTCTTTAACATAAAAGCATCGTGCATGGATCAAAGCTAATGTGCAACATTTGTTAATACCATGCCGGCATCACAGATGAGGTTGCACTTTCATGGAATGAAACTGCTTTATGTTCACAGAAGCATCTTAATATTCTAATGATGCTTTTATTGCAATGTGCATAGAATCAATTGAACTAACAACATTAGGAAAGCCGGACATTGCTGCTAATTGCACTTAAATGTTTGTCTGTGCATCCACATCATAGGGGAACTTAATATACTGTCTTGACAGTCGGTTAAACCAGCTACCATAGTTGAGAAAGGAATGGAAGTCAGTGTGGGCTGGGACATCCCTAATTTGTCAGCCAGTTCCCCTTGGTATGTTACTCTCACCAGCAGTCCAAATGTTATCGGTACTTGGAGATGGCCACAAAGAACATTATTTTGTAATGTAGGTTGTTCAAGGGGCATGGCAAATTCATGACACGATTCCATCAGAAGCACTTTTGACTAAAAAAGCCATGAATCATCATTGTAAAAGTAATTATTTGGGGTCCCTAAATACTTGCTCCCTTTGGGCACTTGCACTGTCCTCTGAAAAGGTAAGTATGCCATAAAAATGCTGCATATGACATATCTACACATGCACCTCTTACACCTAGTTCATGAGCGTGCATACGTGCTGGTACCAACTTCACTTGACTTTCCATTATACACACCTCTAACATAGACCTTATGCAATAAATACACCAATCCGCCATAACATTATCACCACTAATAGGTGAAGTGAATAACATTGGTTATCTCTTTACAGTGGCACCTGGAAGTGGGTGGGATATATTAGTCAGCAAATGAATATTTTGTCACTGAAGCTGACGTGTTTGAAGCAGTAAGAAAAGCAAGTGTAAGGATTTGAGTGACTTTGACAAGGGCCAAATTGTGATTGTTGCATATGGGGCTGCAGAGCAGACTGGTCAAGGTGCCCATGCTGACCACTGCCGAAAGTGCCAATAATGGGCACATCAGAACTGGACACCTCAGAACAATGGAAGAAGGAGGCCTGGTCTTGTGTATCACATTTTCTTTTACATCACGTGGATGGCGAAGTGCTTGTGCGCTAATTTTCTGTGGAAGAGATGGTACCAGGACGTGTTATGGGAAGAAGGCAAGCTGACACAACTGAAATGCTAAATATTAGTTGTGTATCAGATATAATAAAAATGCTTCTGTATTTATTTAATGTGCATTTCACCAAGTGGTAAAACTAACTAAATTGTAAAACTAAATGTAAACTGTAAGCTAATTGTAAACCATAAACCTGCTTACATGGTCAGGTGGCTCAATGGGTAGAATATCAGGCTGCGATGTGGCTTGAATCCCACCCCTGCCACTAGGTGTATTCCTGTGCAAAAGGTGATGAAGGGGTGGCCTCATGATGCTCAGACTCCCTCTCTGTCCCGGATGTGGCTGCTAGTCAGCGTGAACAAGCGTGAGCTTTGGAACACGAGGACAGCGCTCATACAAAGGGGGACAGACTTGAGCACCTGGGGTTTACATGAAAAAGTGTGTGCTGATTTGAATTTTAGGATGGAGCAGGATGTCACTCGGTGGGGCTTCCACACAGCGAAGGAGAGGTGGAAGGGTCTCCTTGAGCTGTAAGTCCTGTCGATTTCTTAATGATGGCTCTGTTTCATTTCTGAAGACAGGTGGAGCACTACTGGTTGTGTACACGCCTCATAGATGTCGGAGGTGTTTGGTGGGGCGTGCCCTTTGGTGCTGCACAAGAAGAGGATCACTCTCCTTCTTAAAACCTGTTTTTAGCTGTTTGGAGTATGAAAAGGGAACTTTTAACTATTCATTATCAGACACAGCCACATTTGATCTCCTCTAAGGTCGAGACAACATTGTGGAGGATTTTAGAACTGCATTTAAAAATATGTTTTTACAAATGTCTATTTTTTTCCCATTGTATTGATTGCTGTTCTTATCCTTCTAAGTGTCTAATATTTATTGTTGTATTGTTTTATTGGTGCATTTTATTGTATTTTACTTCTTATTGTGTTTTATTGTATTTACTTATTATTGATTAATATTAATGGACTAATTGAAGAAATTTTCCTATAGGGTTAATAATGATTTAATAGAAATTAGAAGCACATTTCTATCTCACCTCTATATTTCTCACCTCTAGATATTTTTTGTCTGTTTCCTCCAAAATGATGTCTGTTTCCTCCGTTAATAAAAATTCAAAAATTTTTAGGATACCTTTTCCTTTATAAATGAGCTCCCTGGTCTCTGTTTTTTGAAAGAAGCCAGGTGTTAGTAAGAAATGTTGGAGGAAATGCATCAGAGACTGATTAGTTTTCAAAGGTGACTCATTAAACTAGTTATTTTTTACAGTGCACTCCATCGAGATTATTGGTCAATCATTAGTTTGTTTACTAATCTTATGACTTTTGGAAATAGCACTGTTTATGTTATTCTATTTCTCTGTTTATATCTTTGCTTTCAAAGTCTTGTTTCTTGTCTGTTTTCCATGGAAATTCTCCAAGTTTTTCATCTTTCCCCTTCAAGCCACTCTTGGATCCAGTGCTGCCATTTGTTACAGAGTGTGGCCCTTGGTTTTATCACCCTTTGCTTCTCAGTGCTTTCCCTACTCTCTGGGCAGCCTGCAGGATATGGATGGTGTTGGACAGGAGAGTTTTATCACCTTTAAAACTATTGTAATGTGTTTCTGGACATTAGTTTAAGAAACAATTGTAATGCACATAACTGCATGCATATTCAGACTGTAGTTTTTCATGTTAAACATTTACATTTCTTTTTTTTTTAACTATGCCTGAAAATTGTGCTTCGATATTGTTTCATTTCAGCTGACAGTTGCAGTACACAATTTTACAGGAGGAAAAGCTCAGGCTTGTCCAAGCTGAAATACCTTCTCTGTCTGGATAAAGCAAAGTATAAAGTGTTGGACAATGATTGCTTTGCGTCAGTGCTGATATTCAGTGCTGATATTCCCATGCATTGAGCGTGTATTTTCTCAGTTGATATTTTCTATGTTCGCTTTATTGGGTAATCTGCTTTTCTGGTAAGTTGCTTGCTTTATTAATTGTAATGTTCTTGATTAGTTACTAGCTGGATGTTATCCATTTATGGTCTTAGCCTTCACCTCCTAGTTGGGAATTGTAGGAGCTGTTTGGTTGTCGAGGGTATTCTGATTGGGTTTTCTGCTCCTCGCTTTCTCTAGCACACCTTTTATGGCTCCGCCCTTTTTGTTTTCTGGTTAGTTGCTTGCTTTGTTAATTTTACCGTCTAGAAACCAGAAAGAAATGTGAGACAGGTGTGTTTATGGAGCAGTTTATGGATGAACACAGAGGGATGTTTGTGCCAATGAGTTCACATCTCAAAGCTCTCAAGTAACAGTGCGCAATGGTTATGACCTTATGTCAAACCCCTCCCAATATAGCTGTGGCAGAAAGTAAAATGTAAAGTTAGCATCTATCTGAGCTAACACTGGCAACTTCACACTGAAAATCATAGAAATGAAGTGAGTGTCAACCCTGTGTCCTTATGTCATTCTCTGCTGCGCTCTGTGATGGGGCTTCCCTTTCACAAAGCTGATTCAGGAAATGAGGAGAAAGCTCGAGCGTCTCATGATGCTAACACTGTATTTAAACTGCAGTGCAAATGCAAAATGTCAGCAGCCCTAATAAGAACATAAACTCCTTGTAGCGTTTAAGACAAGTACAATCTACCGTGCATGTCGTAACGGTAAAAAAGTCAAACTGGTACCTGCACACTGTTCCATCAATGGCATGCCTGTTCCATAGCAACCACCACTATCTACTTTGTATAGATAAATATAGCTGCAAAACAACATTTATTGACCAGCAAAGAAATGTAAATGTGCAAAACGTAAAGCTGATACATTTAAAATACATTTCTAACATCGCTCTCTGAAAGTTTTTTGACCTTTAACTAAAATCAAGTCTTTCAGCAACTGAAAGGGGAAAATGTATTTTTCTTTAATAGAATGCACAACACATATACCCAAAATGAAGTACATGTGTATGATCTACATAAACTGACAACCAGTTGCCTAAGGTGGAGAGAAAATCAAGTGGAGGAAATGAGTTCAGTTAATCTTCCAGCAAGGTATGTTAAACGCCAGCATGTTTGAATGTTTAAGCATTTGGTTTTACATCCAGTGAAAAGTTCTTCATGTAGACCTCATTGGAATAGTTTTTGCCCACTCTTATTTTAAACGGAATGAGGGAGATGTTCTGGCATCATCTCAGAGACAACACAACATCAGTGTTGATGGTTGACCTGCATCAGAATCTTTGAGATTCGTGGTAATAGGTGTGGGTCGTTTACAGTCAAATCAGAGCCTTCATGGCTTTCTGCATGTGTTAATATAAGTGACACTCCCCAAATATTTCTCAGAGATACCTTTAAATAATATATCTAAGTTATTTCTTTTATATACCTTATGCTTGAAATTGAATAATTTAGTGGGAAATTAATCAAAGCTGTTAGTGAAATGGCAAAGCTGTTTCTGTAATTAAAAACATTTCAGCAGTGATTTGTCTTCATGTGACAAAGGTAGGATGTTTGGTTCTTTTTTGTCATTGTTTCATATCTATCTGGACAGTTTTAATCAGCCAGGGCTGTGGCTGACTTACCAGCACTCAACCAGAACTTTGCTATGTAATATTTATTAAAGCAATTCACGTGTAAAAAAATTATGAAAAGCAGAGAGCTGATGTAACTAAAAGGTGAGACTTCACTGCCTTTCAATACTATTATCTACAAAAACTAATAAAGACTATTTGTCTTTATTGTTATAGGCAGAGAGGGTGCATATTCCACACAACACAACAACAAAACAACATTAGGAGACTGAGGGTGATATACTGACTGTCTGCAGACACACGAAAGGAAGCTCACTAATTACTGAATTCTTTTCTCTGTGGAAGAAAGAAATGCATTTCCACTTTGTTGTTGCTGAGTATTGTGTGTCAGTTCATGGCAAAAAGGAATGAACTCAGTCTACAGTGCCACAATGTGAATGGGTGTGAACGATTCTGAAGATGCTGTGTCCTCTCTAGTTACCTGCTTCTTGAAAAAATAAATACGATCACTTAGACTTGGGAAAAAAAACGTGGTTTACGACATAAACACAGAGGAGTTACATCATCGCTCAGAAAACACGGAGGAAAAATCTATTTTCTGTAAAAATAGCTGGCACTGGGTGAGGACAAGCTATTTGGGTCTGTAGAATCCCAGCTGAAGAGACAAGATGTCAGTGGAGTTAGTTTAGGAGAACACAAAGGCCTTTCAAAGCTATTACATTCACTCAATTCTAGGCAAGCTCAACGGGAGAATTGATTTCAGCAGTATTTTCAGCAGCTGCAGTCCCCAGACAGCAAGCAATCACATGACATACTGACACACTCACGGAGGCTAACGCCTGTGTTGAAGAACAGGGGAAACACACACTCTTAAGGCTTTTAGGGTACAGAGCATCAGTAGGAAGTAAACCATAAACCACCTTTCATAAACTATATTCCAGAAAAGGGGTTTGTTTAACTATACCTTCAACGTAGTTCTTTATCATTTCACTGGCAGCCAGTTTGATTCAAATTTTCATACCCTGCAAGTGTTTATATGACTATATTCTGTGCATTCATTTATTAATTTCTTTATATGTAATTTTCCAGGGAACCATGTACAACCATAGGATCCTGTCATATATACCTAAGGGAACCTACTTTTATTCCATTTCTCCTTAAACCATCTCTGACAGTTCAAATCTTTCTCATTTTCAACTGGTAAATTATTTAAAATGAAGTCTTATACAGTTTATTCAGTTTGCATGACCAATCATATAGTGAGACAATTTACACAATATACTGATACAAAACAAACATTATCGGTAACAAGCTATGCAAAACAAAATGCTGCACAAAGGAAATATTTAACAACAAGGTGGGATGCGGTTCATGTGTTCTTCCTGTTTCTGTGTGGGGCTCCTCCAGCCTCCAACCGTTGTTTCAACCTTCATCATCCAAGCACACGCAGCTCTGTTGAGAAGACTAACCTACTCCTTGTGTTTGTGTGTTCAGTTGCTGCTCCATCTGCTGGGTACCCTGCTTTGGGTAGGTAATGGACCTGCGCCCTGGATAAGTGGGTTTTCAACGAATGAAAAACGTTAACAAAAAGCATCAGCCATCGTTAATGTCTGAACAGAATTATAATCTCTTCGTTTTGTTCGATGACATTTATACATGAAGTGCTTCAGTGCTTTAATATATTATGCAGTAAAGAAAAGAGTTAAACTTATTTAAACAAGTCAAGTATCCAGGGCTGATGCAACATAATAAATTACGAATTCAACAGGATGCTGTAACACAATTATAACAGAAGGTTTCCCCATTAGCATATCCTATAATACACTCTCTTCAGTTGTTTTCAGCCCTTTGTGATTTGTCGTGAGTTTTATTGTTTCCGCTGTTCCTGCTGCTGTTGTTGTGTAAAGCTGTTTGTATTATGTTATGTTTTTCATTTGTAAATTTAAATTGTTTGTCAGAGTCAAATTAAGTAAAAGCAACTAAAAAGAAACAACATATTATTGCCTTGCTGCACAGACAGGTTTTCACCAGCCTTTCAGCCAAGTAATTTATTTCCCAGTCTTGCTTAGTCAGTTTCTATTACTTGTGATGCTCTGCTTACTAATGTACCAAATATTTGTTTTTAATACTGGGAAAAGAACTGTGCAATTTTGTAACTGATTCATGTCCAGTACAAGCCCAGGAGCAGTGAAGAGAAAGTCATTTCCTTTATGAGGTGTAATTTTTCATGTATGTGCAGATGACAACTCTACAGATGTACACATAAACCAGAGCTAGGGGTTGGATTTCAATAAGAAAACCAGTGGGTCGTCTCCCAAAACTTATTACAACAACTGACTTGAGTAACTTACAGAGTAACCGGGCCTTTTTCACTGTATGGTCTGATATATGAAATGCAGTAAAAGTGCTGTTACCTCCCACCTTATAGGAGTTGTGGATTCACTTCTCAGCACGGTGTATGTGGAATATTCATGTTGTCCCCATGCACACATGGGTTCTCTGGTTTCCTCCCTCCCAAAGACATTCTAATTGTGTGGTTGCCATCCTGTAGTCTTGTACAGCACCATTTTAGTCTCAGTTGACAGGTTGTCTAAAATATGTCAGCTTGTCTCATTTAAGCATCTCCCCTCTGCACTCCTTGACTACCTGTTGATGCTGGAATTTTGCAACTACGGTATTCCTGAAGAAGCGGTCTCGGAACAAAGACGAGGACTCTCATCTACATCTCTGGTTATGAAAGCCTTCCTGTAAATGATTAAACATTTCACTGAATCTTCTCCCAGGATACCACCCACAGAGCAACAGACAGACAGACTGTTTAAATCAAAACGTGTTTAAGTTCTTCTGGCTGTGTTGCCACAAATCACCCTCCGGTTGGGCCAGGCACCTCCCCTGAGCTGAGTATGCCCACAGCTCACTGATATACATTTCACTGAACATAACACCATTCCAGTGTGTTTTAGGCTATGAACCACCTTGGGAAACTGAACTCAGTGATGTCCCTCCCCTGGTGAGTGGTATCAGATAAGCAAATAAGTCTGAACGTGCTCCCAGCAGCACCTTCAGTGAGATGTGCAGAATCACAAACGGCATTATGATCACAAGAGACATTGGACCAACAGGTATGGTTATCCGTATCTGATCTCCAGCCTTGCTTTCCCTGTTAAAAGCTCACACCCTTTTATATTAGTCTATTCAGAAATTCTGAGATGAGTAAATTCTCTAACCGATTGTTTGCCCTTGCCTTCACACTTTTGCATTCTGAAGCCTATCTGGTATAGTCCCTGTCACTCCCACTGTAGTGCACGTGGCCCCACCTCCTCCTACCACCCTGGATGAGGGTGAAGCCTGTACCATCCACACCCGTCTACACTGCCAATGCTGGAAGGGCCATCTCAAATACCTCGTGCATTGAGAGGAATATAGCCCTGATGAGCAGTGCTGGGTGACAACTGCTGACACCTTCGACCCTGCCCTCACTGAGGACATTACCAGTGTCCTGACCATGCTGAACCCTGTCCACAGGGTTTCCCACATTTCCTGTTTCACCTGTGAAGTGTTTGGGGGCATTCTGTGTCTTGTTTTCTCACCCGGTAGTATGGGTCTCCGACTGCCAACACAATATTTTTGGATTCATGCACCTTTTATTGATTTTGATTTTGGAACATTGCTTTTGCGTTAATTGCTTTCTCTGCAGTTCGGTTCTCTGGTTTTCTGTCCTGACATGTGCCCTAGGCTCCATGTGAAAAGCTCCAGGTCATCCTCTAAGGGACAAGCGATTTGACAGTGGATGGATATACACACACTGTGACAAGCACGACTTGGTTACTTCAATTTATAACATGATATCTTTTACAAGATGTTATTACTTCCTTTCATTTCAGATATGTGTGTGAAATACTAATGTGGTATTATTTGACCTTAACTACTGAACGTTATCAGAGCTTTTTTATTTTTAAGGTGAGAATTTATTGGCTCTATTAAGACAAAAGAACTGAAGAATACATACTCCAATAAGAGAAGCATATAATTACAGCACGTTATAGATTTCCCATCCAAAAACCCGTATCCCTCTTGTACATCAGGCCATTGCCCGATTAAATAAATTTTTCTTGTCAGGACTTCAGATTGTCAATTGTGTGATAATTTTTAATCATTTAAAAGTTTGGACTTCTTCCTCTTTCAGCTGCTCCTTCTAGGGTTCACCACAGCGGATCATCCTTCTCCATGCCAACCTGTTCTCTGCAGCTTCCTCTGTCACTCCAACCTCTTTCATGTCCTCCCTCATTACATCCAATTTAAGACTTTGGACTACAGTGAGGTAAATATTGTCAGTTAAAACTGTTAAGAGTGAGGTAAACTTCATTCTCCAGGTTGGCACTTAAGAGTGCAGTGAGGTAAATATTTCTCTGTCAGTTAGTGCCTTTGATTTTACTGAACACCAATAGAGTGCTTACACATGGTACTGTAACCTCTCCTAAGTTACACTCACAGAGTAAGCACAGTACATTTGGCAACCAGCTGCACTGCAGAGTGAGGGCAAAGTTGCAAAACCTTTGGCTGAGTTCAGGATGCAGCAGCTGCACAGCAGACTGGCCAAACCAGTCACTGGAAAGGCAAATACATTCCAGATGATCACATAGCAGAAGACTCTAAATCGTCCTGCCACAGACAGCCAATTTTATCCCTCAGCACAGAAACTAACCTGTCTGCATCTAAATGTCACACTCCTGAATCTTCATTGCATGATAGTCCAAATAGCTAAAATGACACTGGAATATGTTTATCTCAGAGCTATAATATTTGACTCTGGCTGCATACAGAAGTTTTGACCTGATGAATTCCAGAACAGACTTCTGGAAAACAATTACCATTTGGCAAACTGTCTCTCTTTCTCTGACAGACACTATTACAAAGCCAGCTGTTATCTGCCACTTATCTCTGTGTAATCCGCATTTAACCTTTGCTGCTGCCAATAAATCATTAATAAAGGACTGAGTAATAATTCTGCCTCTTCAATCTTTAAATGACTCCCCCTAAAAATCTATAAATCCTTTAACTATGAAAGGTAATTTACTCATGAAGTAGAAATACAATGCTTTCAGAAAGTATTGTCACACCTTCACAATTTACATAATTTGTTCTGTTGTATATATAAAAGTTTATTGATATTTCTTTATTTTGTCATGAGGAGGATGCAAACCTGTTTTCAGTTTTACATTATGTGGTAGAGGTTATCAAATTATGGCAAGAAATCAAATTTTATGCATTCTGAAATAACTTTAGAACTCAAAGTGTTGGCAGAGTGGAGGGACTTGACTGCCTTCTGAAGGCATTGAATATAAATTAGCATTTTGTGTTGGTATGATTTACATAATCTACTAACATTCTACTAACATATTAACTGTGTTTGGGGCAACCACTATATCGCCTATCCAATATATATGGATTGGATAAGGCTATATCGCCTTATCCAATCCATGGTCACGGGAAGCCTGGAGCCCATCCCAGGAAGTACAGTGCGCAGGCCAGGGGACACCCTGGGTGAGGCACCAGCCCACCCCAGGTGTAGTAGATATAATGTATTTATTTCCAACTCAGTATCTAAAAGAATGTTTTTATAATTTTCTATGAATAAAAATTAATATTTTATGATTTATGATGTATATTACATATTCAGTTTAATCTTTTTTTAATGGTTTTGTAACACCCCTGCTTGTCATGACCCCTAGATGTCATCTAGATGTCACCCTTTCTTCTGTCCCCTTTGTGCTGAGTCATTATTGGTACCTGGTTATCTTGTTCTTTCTGTATTGTTAGTAGTTTCTGACTGTGTCTCGTTATTCCCCTGTAATAGAAGCCCTTGTCTCAGTGTGTCCTTTGCTGGTTGTTGATGTAGATGTGTTTTCTGGTGTGCTGAGCTTCATGTAGTCCATTTGCAGAATCCTATTGTTAGTCTCAAGCATTGATTATTTCCTCTGTTCTCTGTAGTTTGGTTTGATCCTCCCTATTGTGTGTAATTTAGCCTTGTTATTCCTATTACTCATGTTTGTACCTTGTTTTGCCCCACATTAAAGCCTCCCTTTTGCATATTCGACCTCACCTCTCTTGCCTGCTTGGCACAAACGTTACAGGTTTCCTCTTTAAACCATTTTAAAGTGTTTATTCTTCATGAGTTTTTCCTTGATTCTAATTACCATTCTGTTAAAATGCTTAATTATTTTTAAATTAAAAATGTATCTACTCCGCATTTCAGTAGGTTAGTTGCTATGGGGCTCGGGAGACACAGATTTGATCATTTCATATTGAGAATATTGTAATTGATCATGACTGAAAATTAGCCCTCCAGCTTCTGACACAGCCCTTCCCTGCCACATTACCCAGCACACACCTGCATGCCCTGTACCATAAAAGGTCTATACTCTCCCATTACATCTCCTGAGCTTCTCCCATCATAGTCAACTGTCACCCTCACTAGGCCTGCATTTCCTGTCCCCCTGTATATACACTGTATGGCCAAAAGTATGAGGGCACCCCTTCAAACCACTGAGTTCAGGTGTTTCAGCCACACCCATTGTCAACAGGAGCATAAAGTCAAACACACAGCCACTCAATCTCCATCAGCAAACACTGCCAGTAGAATGGGTCATTCTGAAGAGCTCGGTCACTTTAAGCATGACATTGTCATAGGATGCCACCTTGCAGCTGCGCACAAGCCTAAAATCACTTTGTGCAATGCCAAGTGTCAGCTTTAGTGGCATAAAACATGCTGCCATTGGACTCTGGAGCTGTTCTCTTGGGTGATGAATCATGGTTCACTATTAGGCGGTATGATGGACACATCTGGGTTTAATGGATGAGAGGAGAACCTTACTTTTCTAAATGCATACTGTAAAGTTTGGTGCAGCAGAGGTAGTGTTCTGCACTGTTTCTTAGGGTTTGGGTTACGCCCCTTAGGTGCACTGAAGGGTACTGTTAAAGAGGCAACATTGTGGCAAGAGTCCACAGAAGTAAGCCCATAAAAAATATGATTTCAAGATTTTGATTTGGAGAAACTCAAGTGGCTTTCACAGAGTGCTGAAGTCAGTCGTGTTGAACGCTTTCGGGATGAACTGGAGCCGTGGATTGTGAGCCGGGTTTACTTTGTCAAAGGTGGTACACAACCTCACAAACTCTCCTAGCTGAATAGGCCCAAAGTCCCACAGGTGCAATCCAAAATCTTGTGGACAGCCAGCTGTTACAGCTACACATTAATACCCACGGTTTTGGAAATGAATGTCCAGCAAGCTCATGTTGTACTGAGGATGAGGTATAGACCTTATATACTGCATCTCCCAGCCTTTCCTCAAATTTCTTATGAAATAAACCCTCTGCAGTTGGAGGCCTCATTTGGTATTTGCAATTCATTATAGCCTTGTAGATTTTATATGCTGGAATACATGTTTGTTTATTCTGTCAATATTGCCAGAACAACAAATTTGAGACATTTCTGTAATATTTGTATGAATGTAGCAAGTGTGCTTAAGGAAAACTTGCCATGCTAACCAGAGAAATGTGTACAACAGATATGAGAAGTTAGATTACACCTTATAGCTTTCTGTCCATGGAGCTGGATAGTTTGATGGTCACGATACATAAACAATGGTTTTGTGTTCTCTTGTGTATCTTTGAAAACAAGAGTATGATTTTATGATGTAATCATTCTTATTATTTATCAATGGCTTGTTCAATTTCCTCTAGTGCACCTTACTGTAGAATGAGATTGCATCATGGTTGTACAATAACATTGCCCTTTGAATAAGATGAAAACATTCCATACACTAGGCAAGCCACATAATGGTTTTAGATAACATTATGAAATTGCTTTAAGTAAACCTGTTATTTCATATTCTTTGTTCTCTCAGTAATGCAGTAGCTAAAAAAGGATCCATCAAGACAAGCTTATACCTCATATTTGTTAAGCCTGCCTGTGAGATGAGTATGGTCTGAAACCCAAAGCTTTATAAAGGACATTCATCACTTTCTTTTGAACAACCAAGGGAAGCCCTCTATGGGAAACCCTTATTCAATAAATCTGCATTGCACAGATTCATTACTTTAATTAGCAGAGCACCAAGGTGGAAGTCATATGTGAAATACATGTTCAACGTGTACCAGGGGCATAAAAAAAACAAAATCCAATATCATAAAAACAAAATCCAATCCAATACATAAGATATGCTAAAATAACTTATATAAATAACAAAAGATATTGTAACAGCGCTGGCTAGCCATGACACAGACGCAGCAGTACAGTTACCAATTCTTTTACTAACTGTTCAGAAAATGACATTTGAGCAGACACACAATCAACCAAACACACAAACACCTGGGAAAGTAGGTGGGGAAAGTACATACTCACATGCCCAGACACACCCAGGGTGGGGAACAGCTATTTTACAAAGATTTCCGGTAAGGTGCATAATTGCCTTTCTCGGCTGCTATTCGTTGGTCACGGTACTGGCGTTACAATATAACACAAATATATTCATATTATATCATCTATATTAATCAACAAATGCTAAAGATAGATTTATGGACAATGTAACTGGTACTTGAATTGTGATCTACTGCTATTATAATTACACGTAGTCTATTTAAATGTGTTTATCTTTTGCTACTTTGAATAGCCATATCTAAGAGGACACAATAATGTGTTTGCAGTACTGATGGACCACAGGGAATAAAGTGCAAATTCCTGTGGGCATTTTGCTTATATTTGGAAAGCATATAGGCTGGTGTGTGATAACAATCCACACATCTGGTGTGCTGGCACGTGTTTTAAACAGGTTATACTAGTTCATGCTTGTTTAGCTACTGTTCCACGTACAAGATAAAAATGGACAGTATGGCCGACCTTTTACTGCAGTCACTGGTAACCTATTCCATTTAGATATTTTGTGCCTCTTTCAGAACTTCCATATCAAATAATTATAGACAAGGTCAAGATGCTCTATAAACGGGAGCCCCCACCATCAGTGTAATGGGTACAACAGCCATTTATTTTGATGGAAGGGGAAATGGTGCTATACTTCTGTTTGAAGTTCGTACTGCGTCAAAGTGTTTCCACCTGTATAAATTCTGTTGCTTAACAACTGATGTTGACTGGTTTCTTTGGGATTTTTAAACATTTTTATTCCTGTTTCTCGAGCTATTTAATAGCATTTTCGTTTGCACGGGTAGTCTTACAATAAACGCCTGTTCCTGATGTGCCTTTTTATTTAATCATTGCTGAGGGATCAGAATATTTAGAAGGATGCCATGAAGGAGCTTGTGAAGGTAGAGATAGGACTGTACTCCTGCACAGTGCTACAGTGGAATACAGCCTGATGCCAGTTTTCTGACTAACAGAGCTTTATAACTATAAAGGTTTAAAATCCAGTTGCACAGTGCTGGTTATGCTTTTCAAACCCTAGGAGTAGTACAGGCTAAACTAAAATCATGACATATGCATTTTCAGAAAGTGGGTCCAAGTGTGGGGGTGTATGCAGATAGTAACTGCCACCTAAACCTTAACTAATCCTAACCCGTATGTATTACAAATAAACTGCAGCAAGCCCAGGTGACGGGTTGTGTCGAATCAGAGACGAAAATTTACCGTACAGGAAGCTGTTCTGCTGAAGGAAGAGAAGCGAGCTGTTACATCCCGTTGTTGGTACCTTCACAATGCCAACTCTGTACCTTTGTTTGACTGCTGCTTTTCTCTGGTAATTTTAGTGTGTAGAATATGTTTTTCTTCATTCTTTTTTTCCAGGAATAAGCCGTACAGATCTCACAGGAAGTGAATGTTCACTGCGTATGATTAGGCATGCTTATTACTGCTTGCTCTATCATTGTTGATGACAGGTTGTTGAATCTTATTATCGCTTTATGCTTTTTAACACGCTTATCTAGACATAATCTGCTCAGTAGAGGGAATTATCATTTGGAAGCAAGGAGTTCCTAGCCAGCGCCGGTCTCACATCGGCAGTCGTTAAAGGGATCTGTATTTGAGACAGGTTAAGACAGGTCTCAATAAAGGCTTATGGTTCTCAATATTCTGATAATTTTACTGAAAGATGATTTATTTCTAAGACTTCTGCTAAAAATGCTTTTTAAATGGATTTGTACTTGACTTGTGTAAACACTGGCAGAACAGATTTGCCTCTTAAATCTGGCATTGGACAGAATGCAGGGAAACCAAATGTCTCCACTTAAGATAAAAAATGCATATAATTACAACGTAGTGAACATATAAAATGTGACCATAAAGTATAGTGATTGTTCCTTATGAATGTGCACTGTTAGTCATCACATCTGTCACTCACATCTGATTCATTACCATTACAGAATGAAACAGCTCTCTGGCCTATTCTGTGAATGGCAGGCTGCTCTCAATTTGCTTTTCTCTGCATTTCAATATATGGGTCCTTATATTTTGCTCTCTTATTGATATGCTTTATATGATATTCTTTATATATTGCTAACCATAACACCTCTATTCCATGGTACAACATCTCAGTTCTGGTCCTGGGAAACCCCTATAGGTGCATGTTACTGTTTAAATCAATTTCTGCTTTGACTTAGACCTCAATCTCAATTAAACATTATCGACATTTTTCTGTAATCACTGCGTCAGTCCAAAAATTCTCAATAAGTTTTGTTCATTTTTTAATATGAGAGCATGACAAAGACTTACTGATGTTGCTTGTTAAGTTTAATGTTATGGTATTTCTTACGTTTTAATCTGTCTTGTTAATAATCGTTTAATTCACTGTTTCTGATTAAGCATTCTTTGTAATTGGTACCTGTATGTGTTGTTTATTAATTATCACAATTTGAATACAATTATGGTTGTTTGTTTGAATTGAACACCACGCCTAATGTAACTGTGTGTAATTTATATTTCTGTTACAGATCTTAAAGCACAAGTCTCACTTTAACTTTGTTCTTTGTAGCTCTTATTTTCTCAATAAATTGGTTTACAGGGTTATCAAATAGCACTCCAAAGACCCTGCAGAGAATCAAATCTACAAATGGACCACAGCACTGAAACAGGAGGTGAAGGAATTTCATTGTGAACAAGTTAGACCACTCACATTTCCCCAAGGTTAGTAGGAACTGTCTGAGCAGGTCTGACCTGCATCACAAGTCAAACCATGTCTCTGTGCATCTTTCCTTCCTGAGTTATTCTCTACTTAAACAATGCTTTGTCTCCTTCTGCTTTTCAGCTCCTTGGTTCACCCCTGAACTCAGGAAATAAAAAAAAAAAAATCTGCAATAAATTCTCATATTCAAAGTTATCATGACCATGTCTCCCAGTACAAATGTGTTCTATCTGAATTTAAAACATACTTTCTTTTCTGCTCTTATTGAGAGAGGTAATACAATCCCCTGAGGGCTCTTCTCAGCTGTAAACAAGCTTCTCAATTCTTCTGAAACATTCCCGCTAAATCCATCTATTTTCACTTGCTCAGATTTTCTAAGCTTCTTTCAAATTGAAGTTGATTATATTCATTTCGAGGTGTTGTAAGCCACGCTTTTTGCCTGTCATTTTCACCTTTTCATTATTTTTTTAGTAGACTGCTTGTTTTTGAGC
The DNA here is from genome assembly GCA_025773905.1 of Chitala chitala. Taxonomy (NCBI): domain Eukaryota; kingdom Metazoa; phylum Chordata; class Actinopteri; order Osteoglossiformes; family Notopteridae; genus Chitala; species Chitala chitala. The sequence continues at coordinate 21,657 of JABJVR010047523.1, forward strand.
CTGTAGCTAAATGTCATCACACCATTTCCTTTCTAGACCTGACACCAGCTAGTTCTCTTGTTAACTCTCTTCCTGTTCTCTCTCCTCTGTACGTCTTACCAATACTTCCCTTGCTAACGGTTCTCTTCGAACATCTCTTAAGATAACGTGTTGATGCTGTTTTGAAAAAATCGATTGTCACAACCCTTACAACTTTATCAACTATCACACCATCTTTCTTCAACCATTTATGACGAAGCTTCTCATAACAGTTCAAATCTAATCCAGGAACCCGTTTTCAATTATGATCTCTATCAGACTTTTCAGTCAGACTTTAGAGCACAACAAAGCACAAAAACAGCTAAGGTTAGACCTGTAAATGATCTAGTGCTCACTGCTGGCTCTGGCCATCTCAGTGGTATAGTTCTACTTGATTTGGGTGCTACATTTGACGCAGCTTTTCACTCAGTTCTCCTCTCACGTTTGCAGTCTCTCCTTGGCATTTCTGATATGCCTTTTTCCTGGTTTTAATCTTATCTTTCTGACAGGCAGCAGTTTTTCTCCATTTACTCCAGTTACGACTACAAGTCTTCCTCAGCTCTCCTCACACATGGTGTTCCACAGGGTTCTGTTCTCAGCCCTCTTCCTATCATCATTTATCTACCACTGCTGGGTGATATCATTCATCATCATGGTCTCACCTTTTGCTGCTATGCTGATGACACCCAGCTTTAAATATATAATAAGCTTAATCATTCCTCCCTCCCTTTACCTGCCTCAATATCTTGTCTCTGTGCCACTAAGCACTGGATAATAATTAAAAATTTGTTTAAACCTAATCGCTCTAAAACTGAAGTTTCACTCATTGGTACAATCCCAGGTTATAACTCATTTACATAAACTTCTACTCCCTCCTTTATAGCTCATCCACCATATCTCCTGATACATTAACTAGATAACTTTGCTTTCCACACACCTTCTCTGTAGCTAAAACTATAATACATTCATTAGTTTCCTTTACATACATTAATGTCTCCCTACACACAGACTGCACCAGTTACCATTAGTTCATAACTCTGCCTGAATTTTCACCAGGTCAGACCAATCTATTGCCAGCAGCTCCACCCTTTGTTGTTTCCATTAACTTCTGGGTTAAATTGCAGATACACTGTAAAATCCTCCTGTTTGAATGGCCTTGCCATCCTGACCGGAGTTCACTCCTCTCTCCTTATATTCCCTCCCCTGCACTTTCTCTGATTCATTTCCTCTTCTTCGACCACCTTCTAATCTCCACTCCTCGGGTGACTGTGTCTTCAACATTATCAGCCCCAGGTTCTGGAACTCTCCTGCCTTCTTCACATATCTCTGAAAAAACATGTTAAAAATCTAAATTAAAAACGTCTTTTTGCAACATTTTCCCAAACTGCCTTCCTTAGCTCTCTGCTTTGTGTTTTCACTGTATTTCTTGTTTTTCCATTGCATTTATTTGTCTAATATTCTTTACATGTTTATGTTGTTAGTTTGCATTTGTGCAATTTTAAAGTATTCTTGGATCTATGAAATGCGTTTATAAATTAAATGTATTTTTATTATTTCATCATCACCATCATCATCTTCACCATCATCATCATAAGAAGCAGCAGCAACATCAGTTTCCTCTAAATTTTGCTGTTGGCTTATATCCATCAGCCATTGCTGGCTCTGTGCCTGTCTCCATCTGTATGTGTTAATTAAAGCTGCCTTTGTAAGAAGGCAAGGGATGGACTGACTGAGTAAAAGGTAAAGAGGACAGGGGTTATATGAGCTTGATACTCTATTGCTAGTTCAACTCACGTCTCATTTCAGGCCTAAGCATCGCCAGTGAGGCATGTCATTCCACACCTGTCTGTATTCATTCAACGTGTGCATTATACATGTGAAAAGCCCTGCATGCCTTTTATTCATGAATATATTTTACCAAGTATGATATTATAAACTGGAGCTTCGTCCATATCTCAAAGACACATGCATATTCCCCATTAATTACACAGTCAGACCTGGCTTTTCCTTGCCAAGTAACCAACCTTCAATAGAATGCAATTTAATTAATATAGCACCTTTCATGAAAGAATTGGCAAACACACTTTACAGGAATTGGTTTATAACAATATAACAGAGAAAACTCCAAAAGAAAAGTAAACAAAGGAACATGTTGTTGCTGTCAGTTAGGTTTGAATGTAGGTGCTATCTGGTGGCCTCCTGCCAGGGATGCAGAGCAGATGAGAGGGTTAGCCCCTTGAGCTAAGGACACAAGTCTGGTACATTGCACTGGTGACAATGATTTAGGTTCAAAAACCACCAACTCCTTTGATCTGTTTTAATATATACCTGTTTGACAGCAGTATTAATGAGTAAATAAAAAGGGATATATCCATCTATTATGCAACCACTTATCCTTTGCAGGGATGTGGTGTTATTGTTATTTATTGCTACAGTTATTTGTTTTTAGGGTAACACTTTTCTGTCCAGGGATTGCAGATGGAAAAATAGCCATTTGGCTAATTCTGGTGCATTTACAGATATGTGAATTAATGCACAATGCCCCGTCAAATAAACTAACATTCAAATCAATTCAATTCAGGGTCTCAAGTGGTCTTGACTTCATCCCAGCAGGACAGAGCACAAGCCACTCTGGATGTGGCACTAACCCACCACATGGATGCAGTTTAAACACGTGACCTTCTGCCTGTGATACAGATGCCAAACCATTCAGCCACCATCCCTACCAATACTATATAGAACATAATAAAACATGCACTAAGACCACTTAAGACACAACAATTTTCAAATATAAATTTTTTTGTTGCATAATAGTATGTTTTGCATAACATTGTATTATTGTAGTGATATTAGGTTCCCTCTCCTGGCGTGGGGCACTGTGGAAATGGTGGTATTTATGAGTACATTGTGTGCTAATCTGTGTTTCTCATCCCAGTGTATGTGTGTTTAGGGCCATTTTCCCAGCGTGTCTGCTTGATTATGTACTCCTTCAGTTTCCCCCAATGTCACCAGTTCCTTTGCTGAGTGTCTATGTGTGGGTGTGTGTCTGCTAGCCACATTAATGTGCATGTTAAATAAAGGCTGCCTTTCTAAGTTGTTCTCATTTATTGGTGTAACCATGGAGAGATGGTCTAACGGTGTCAAAAGTAGGATAAAATTCCAGCGCCTGATATTGGACAGAGTTGACGCAGGAATAATAAGGGGGGCAGTGCAGGGACCACTAATAGTGGGAGCAGAATAGTTACAAGAATGGTGATGTCACCCTTGGCGTTGAGACATTTCTTACCCAAATGGTGAACTCTGGTCTTTAACTGAACAAACTAATCTCGTCTAGTGTGCTGTGCAGCTAGTGATGACCCAACTTTGAAACCCGGCAGCTCTGCTTTTCTGTCATAATATTTTATGGAAGGCACAGTTACATCTCACTTATTAAAAATCAAAAAGCCCCTTAACATATTCTGTCATAATTGAATGCTCCCCAAACCCCTGTTTACCCTGCATAAAAATCGCAGCAGGGCTTGCGACAATGTTTTTGAAACGTCTGGAAATACGCATAATGTGACATTTAAATGCAAGCGTCTAAAACTGCGTGGATGTTCTCATTGAAAGTTTATTGACATAAAAAATAGATAAATACAAACATGTTAACTAATTAACAAAGAACATACTATTAGGGGGAAAAGAGAATGTCTGAAACAGGATGGGGCAGTGTCTGTTTTGATTGGTTTCAACACAAAATAGCTGAGAAATGTAACCTTCAAACTCTGATGGACTGAGCTGAAGGTGGTTCTTGATGAAAATGGATGCTTATTAAATTATTACAATCTACACCACAATAGTTCTTTTACCAGGGCAGGAGGACATTACGGCTGGGTGGTCGTTACAGCTGGCATTGTAACAGTGTTGACCTCGTGTGTAAAATATCATCCTTCTTAGGGTTTGAGCTTAATATCCTTAGTTCCAAATCATTGACCTCCGTGGCACTTATGACCAGGAGCCAGACTTGTGTGTGAATGTTTACTTTGCACCAGCCTGATTGCACTCATTTCACATTCTCTCGTGCCTCAAAGCACTGATTATCATGCAAAGGCATATAAACTCACTCTAGCCCTACGTGTTACACAAGTCAAACACATGGTGGAAGTCCTCATTAAAAAATGTATTTGTACATTGTCCTCCACATAATCTACTTCCCACATTGGCAAATATATATGTATACACACACACACAGATATGTATATATACACACACTGTAGAGACTGGTCAGGGTTGAGGAAAAGCTGAATGGAGCAAAGTACAGCGATATCCTCAATGAAAACTTCTTCCATATGAGAATTATGGAGGCCACTGTGCTCTTAGGAACTTTCAGTGCAGCAGAAGTTTTTTGTAGCCTTCCCCAGATCTGTGCCCTGCAATAATCCTGTTTCTGAGCTCTGCAGGCAGTTCCTTTGACCTCATGGCTTCTGCTCTGATACAGTATACATTGTCAGCTGTGAGGCCTTCTATAGAGACGTGTGTGCCTTTCCAAATCATGTCCAATCAACTTATTTACCACAGGTGGACTCCAATCAAGGTGTAGAAACAGCTCAGCAACAATCAAGGGAAATGGGAGGCAGCTGAGCTAAATTTCAAGTGTTGTTGCCCTTATGCCAATGTGATATGTCATATTTTTCTTTTAAATAAATTCACAGACATTTCTAAAATTCTGTTTTCACTTTGTCATTATGTCATTTCTCATTATGATTAATGAGAAAAAAATGAATTCCAATGACTGTAGTATTAGGCTGCAACATAACAAAATTGAAAAAAGTGAAGTACTTTTCTAATGCACTGTACGTAGTGTATATGAATAGTGATATGAAAAGTGATTTTGCAGATATAGTTCAGTGTCAGTATCAGTCTCCCTGGAGGAGGAATTCTAAAGTTTAACAGCCATTGGCAGTGATCAGTCTCTGGGTGAACACGATTTTCTGTCCAGCCAGCACACTGCGGAGTGGGTGGGAGGTGTTGTCCAGGATTGAGAGGAATGTGTTCAACATCTTTCTTTCAGCCACAATGAAAGTCCAGCATCACTGGCAGAACAGAGCCAGCTTCTCTTGATTAATTTGCCTAATCTGTTAGTGTTCCCCACCTTCATTTTGCTGTCCCAGGAGATCACAGCACAGAAAATGGCACTGGCCACCACAGACTCATAAAACACCTGCAGGAGGGTGCTAAAAATGTTGAAGGATCTATGCCTTTTTGTAAACTGCCATTGAGTTTATAGTCTAGTCCAATTCATCGTTCAAGTGGACTATGAGGTATTTGTATTCCATAACAACCTCCACCTGCTCATCCTGGATGGAGAGGGGAGTGACAGGAGTCTTGGATCCCCTGAGGTCCACCACTATTTCCTTTTTTTTTATCGATGTTATTCAATTCAATTCAATTTATTTTTATATAGCGCCTTTCGCAACAGCATGCCTCATAGCGCTTTACACAGAAAGTTGAAGAAATCAATACAAATGAATGAAGCCAGACAACAACGGAGGAGAAGAACCAAAAACTCTGCAGTGTGGAGAAAAAAAACCTCTGGGGGCCCAAGGTTGACTGGCTGCCCAGCACCTCCTGGGCATCCTAACATTACAGATAGTAGTGATACTTATAGAGAGTTGGATTGTTCCAAGTAATTTTATATAA
>JABJVR010047524.1:0-27351 GCA_025773905.1 Chitala chitala
CCCCCCCCCCCCCCCCCCCCCCCCCCCCCCCCCCCCCCCCCCCCCCCCCCCCCCCCCCCGCCCGCCCGCCCCGGGCCGCGGACGGGGACCGGGCGGGCGGGGCGGCTCGAGGGGGCGGCAGCAGTAGCAGGATGCTGGTTCAGAGATGAAAGCAATGGAGAGGAGGGAGAGTGGGCCAGTGGTGATTAAGGCAAAGGCACTCTGATCAGTCACCACGGCGACTGGGCATGCTCAGTTCAGACTCCCCCAGGGAAGTATGGGGGGCACTGCAGCTCCCAATTCAAGACGGAAATTGTTCCATGTTTCGCATTTCGCATTTATGCGTGTTTTTCCTCCATGACTCATCGTGCTCAATGACACAATGATTAATTTAATTTGTTTTTAGGATATTGTTACCCACATTGAGTTTAGAGCAGTACCAGTTTTAATGAGGAGAGGTTTTCGAAGAACGGTAAACGCCAGCAAACTGCAGAGGAAGCACCTTTTCTCCAGCATCACTGAGGAGCCTGGCAGCGGTGCTGCTCAAGACACGGACATCACAGATGCCATCCTGAACAGTGCCCTGCGCTGGGCCGCGGGCATAAAGCTCCGGGGCATTGACCGTTAAGTGGCCAGGGTTGACGTGCCACCCCCATAAATCTGCACCGTGTGCCACTGTTCTCCGGCATGCTGGTTGGGGTGCGGGGAGATCCGCAGTTACCCATGGCAACTGTATTCACCGGTGGCCCGATGTGAAGCCGGCTTCTAGCTCCCTGCACTCCGGGAGGCCGCTTGACATGCATGATCCCCCGGTGAGCATGCGGTGCACAGCTCACAGTGTCCTTGCTCGTCCGCCACCTCAACACATCCGTTACTCACTCGTGTTCAGGACTGTTTTCCTTTATACTTCCTACAGAGCTACCCCCACCCCAGAACCCCCTGCCACTGTCCTAGTCTAGCCTACTGCGTCTCCAGCTTCCGCTCTGCTGTTATTCTAATTCCTATTAAATGTTTTCTCCTTGTTGTCTTGGTTCCTGTTCCTTAGTGGGGGTCTGGGTGGGGCAGGCCTGACACTCGCTACAATGGTGTTTGTGTGTGAGTGTGTGTGTGCTGCTGAACTGTGGGTGTGTCACACTGCTTTCCTCCACGCTATTCTGTCAAAGGCCATTAGTCTCATATCTCTAAGGTTAAGTGTTCGCTTTCACAAGTCCACCGTCCCAAGTGGGATGGCATCGACACAGGAGTTTGTATGGGAGGCAGTTTTCGGGCCGTCCTGCACGCATTGGCCTGTGCTTTTGGGCTTTGCCTTCAGCTAGTTGTTAGCTGGCGCATCTTTTCCTGGTGTTTCTTTTGAGAGACGTTTTGTTGTGAAATCTGAAGTACGTGACGTAGAGAGTTATACGTCCTTGAACTTGTTTAGGTTTACTTTCAGTAACATCCTGAAGATGTCTTAGTTTTAATGGACGTGTTTGTTTTTGTCCATAGACAACACATAAGTGCCCCAAAGGTTGCAGTGACCATTATTAAGTTAATGAAAATTTTCTTCTCGAACATACAACGGCACAACTGAAAAGTATAGATGACTGCTAGAGAGGACAGAATTGCAGCTCATTGTACTGTCCGTGAGGACAGTGTCCCAGGGCTGTTTTCTCCTTGTCCTTATTAGAGTAAAAGTGATAGCATTTCCCTGGTCATGACTAGTGTGCTAATGGCCCTTTTGAGGTCTTGATTGGTGCACTGACGGCCCTTCTGAGGTCTTGATTGGTGCACTGACAGCCCTTCTGAGGTCTTGATTGGTGCACTGACAGCCCTTCAGAGGTCTTGATTGGTGTGCTGACTGCCCTTCTGAGGTCTTGATTGGTGTGCTGACTGCCCTTTTGAGGTCTTGATTGGTGTGCTGACTGCCCTTCTGAGGTCTTGATTGGTGTGCTGACAGCCCTTCAGAGGTCTTGATTGGTGCGCTGACAGCCCTTCAGAGGTCTTGATTGGTGCGCTGACAGCCCTTCTGAGATTACAATCGATGAGCAAGCCGCCTTTCTCAGAAAATATGAGTGTTAATGACAAGACTATTTGTCAAAAGTTTGGACATTCCTTGTCAGAGAGGTTTTTTATTTTCACCCTTTACTGCTTTTTAGAAGAACATTAAAGCTATAAAACAACTTGTGGGGATTTATGCAGTGAGCACAAAAGGTGTTTCAAAAATCATTTTGTTTTAGGCTTTTCAAAACAGCCACCCTTTGCCTTGATTACAGCTTGTAATCTCTTGGCATTCTCTCAGCAAGCTTAATTAAATATTCACTTGGGATGCTTTTCAACAGTCTAAAAGGAGTTTCCACGTAGGCAGAGCACCTGTCGGCTGTTTTTACTTCTCTCTCCAGCCCGGTTTAAACAGGCATGTCATTAAGAATGTCCAAACTTTTCACGGTCAGTGTACACATCCTTAACATCTGGAGCCTGGTTTTTCCTCACTCTGAATTTTATGCGGCTATTTGCGTGTCTACACCTTCTCGTGTTTCAAAGGGAGGTTTCCTCGTCTATACCTCCCGACATTTCAAAGGACACATCCGTGGTAGAGTTGAGTTGGTATGTTTATGTCACCCTCCCTCCTACGGCCTGCCTTCACACAACAGGCCTGTAAGGGTTATAATGGATATATAGCACACAGACAGCTTTATGGACATTAACGACTTGGGCTACAAAGTTCATAACCAACAGGTCTGTTAAGCTATAACATTTTCTCGCACGTAAGTGTCTCTGTAGTATGTCATAACAAAACAAAATAAAAGAATAATGGATATATAAAAGAAATACATAGTGCTGTTTTCTAACAGTAAGGCTAGTTTGGGGCCTGAACTCTGGTTGGTGTTAGACAATTTTAAATCGTTTATGAATAAGGAGCACCAATGAACGTGTAACATTTTGTCTGTATTTTACTAAACAGGGAGATCTGGCGAAAAACTAAGGATAGAGACAGGCAGCAGAGGAGGTCTAACACATTCGGTAGTATTATCGTGCATTTCAGTGTGCTCCAGAAACATTCAGCGTCAAACTGAAGCTACCAGTAGTACGTAATTTCAGCCAGAACACAGTCAGAGAAGATGCCTCTCCGTGTTTACTCTTAAAGTATAGTTGGTGTATTCATAGCGATGTGGGGGAACAAACCAAAAATGTGTCCTGGTTACAGCACTGGAATGCTGTTATGAATCTTATGACACATAGAAAACAAGTCACTGTTCTTAGTAAGGGAACACGCTACACAGCCTCTTATTATAGCATTTTTGATGCTATTGGAATGTATTGTACCAGCGCTTACTTACTTTAATGTTTTATATTTGAGCCTTAACATGTTTGTTTATGCAGTAGGTGTGTTTCAGAAATGTTGATATTGTGTGATCATACATTATACTTAAGCGAACTTTTTTTTTTGTTTGTTTTAGGGTCAAAAGTGGAGGCCCAGCGACTCGGAGGGGTCTGGAAACATTGAGTTCTTCGATGATGAAGACCTGTTCTCAGGCTCTGGGTCTGGGTGTAGGTCTCTTTCTCTCTCTCTGTATTGTTGTGTGCGTGCGTGCGTTCGTGCGTGTGTGTGTGTGTGTGTGTGCGAGCTTGGGCTATGTTTGTGTACTTGTGTGTCAGGTCTGTGTGGTGTGTATGTGTACACTTGAGTGTGTGTGTGTGTGTGTGTGTGTGTGTGAACTTGCATTATTTTTGTGTAGTTGTATGTCAGGTCTGTGTGAATGTGCACACTTGAGTGTGTGTATGTGTGTGTGAACTTGCATTATGTTTGTGTAGTTGTGTGTCAGGTCTGTGTGTGTGTGTGTGTGCGTGTGTTTGTGTATGAGAGCTTGCATTATGTTTGTGTACTTGTGTGTCAGCTCTGTATGTATGTGCACACCTGAGTTTGTGTGTGTGTGCGCATGCTTGGACATGAAATTAATGCTGTATAACATGATTACATCAGATATACCATGTTAACTGTAATCGTTATAAACTTCACATTGAGAATATTACAGTCTGCCATGTTATTTATCTATTCGTCATCTTCTCTGACACTGACATTGAGGGTGTTTTGATAATGTCTCTAACCTATTAATTTTTCCTTCGTGGAGATGTTAATTATCCATCCATCCATTCATTCATCCATCCATCCATTATGAAACCGCTTATCCTTTTTGCAGAGTTGTGGGTGGCCTGGCAGCCTAACCCATACAGTGTAGCGCACAGGGCAGGGTACACTCAGTACAGAGTGCCAACCCATTTGAGGTCGGGGACATTATTTAGTGCCGTATATCTTAAAGTATACTGTAACAGCGTTTATTAATACTTCTGTGAGTATACGGTTTTAGTACGGAGACTCAGAGAGATCTAAGATATGACCATTTAACTTATGGTTCTTTCTAGAAAGGCTTAGACCACACGTGCGCGCGCGCACACACAAAAGGGGCGCACACTCATATTCTCTGTTACTGTCATAATTATACATACTGGTGCACGCACAATATACACATTATTTACCATTTTCTACGTTGCATGCACACACAAATGTGCAGGCACACACACTCACACACCCTTTCTCTCATTTTTGCATCTTTGTTTAAGGAGACTTCCTGCTGGATCTTGCTAATTAATCATTGTGAACTCCACCCCAACACAAACAGATGAACTGATAACTTGAGACCCCCTTCTATTTTCCACTTCTCAAACAAACACGTACACACACGCGCGCGCTCGCACATACACACACTGATATCTGTTCATCCAGATTCTCCCTCTGATTCCATCATCTTATTTCATGTAATTTGATTACACACGGCAGTTCAGTTTATTGAAATAAGTACAAGCATGCTCCATATTACACTGAAGTTTGGGCCAAGGGGCTCTTCAGGACTTGAGTGTAGCTTCAATTTTTGACCACAGTTATGATGTGGTTCTTGGTTTCAGCTGGAAAGAGCTTCAACCAGACCCACAAGGGTCTCGTGTTTAATTAATATGACCTGAAGGTTAATGCTGTACTGTGCGCAGTAATTCAAAGCCTAAGAAGCACATACCCTTTATTTGCATCAGACACGATGCAAACACACGTGCTCCCATTGTAGGGTTAACGTATAACTCATCAGATGGCATGCTGGCGTGGCGTAACTTTAACGGGATGGTTTGTGATGCACGCGCTGGGAAGGGGGCGGACATTTTCCAAGCCCTGCTCAGTGTTGTCTGTTAGTTGGAAACTTATTCATGTTTTGCGGATCTTTGAAATTTCAGACACACTGTAAATGTTATTGCCACTGCAGCCCTCTGGGTTGAAAGATAGAAATCAAAATTGTGCCCGGCTTTTTGCAGAGCAGTATTTTAGTTATTAGTTTTTTTTCTGTCTCTTTCTCTGTCTGATTTGTTGTAACAATACCGATTCCAGTGCCTTTGATGGCACAAGGCAACACATTCACTTTTGGTAGATGGAGGAATAAATGGTAAATTCTTAGTCAGAATTCAGCCACATAGCGGAAGCTGCACACACGTTGTGAATCAGATAACATTACTATATTCACCCAGGTGTTTGCTCTAGTCCCTTATAGGACTTTAGTGATCCGTGTGGAAAACAGTGAACTTGTAACAGGTTGGAGTTGCAGAGAGCAGCTCTCGAGCTGCGAGTTGTTTTTTAACATGCGAGCCGATGAAACGCACTGGCCTCTGCATGGGTAAATCTCAGTAGCAGTCCGTGCCTAAAGCTGCCTTGGCTCAGAGAAGGAGCGCGGAGCATTCTGTTGCCAGGATCCTTTCTTGTCTATCCCAGTGGGCAGTCTCTTGTCTGAGTTCGATCTGTGCCTTTTTCTCGGTGGTGTGAGGCGCCTTGCCGTTCCGTGGGCTTAACAGTGAGGCAGAGGGCTATTTATGTGTTTTGTTTTGAAATGAGCTGGATTTAATAGCCTGATGTTTGTGTCACACCCCCCCCCCCTTTACCCCTGCATGCCATCCCTCCTTCTGTGTCCCTTTAGTCGCAGAGGTGGAAACAAGACCCACTGGGGCCAGAATGTCCTTCACCACGGAGGAACCGCCGCCCCAGTCCACCACACAGGCAACGTCCCCTGCACCCTCAGCCCCACCTGCGGCTGAGCCCAGTGGCAGTCCTGTGGGAGAAGGCACCTGGGAAGGGGAGACAGACTGGGAGGGGGTGAGCGAGATGGAGCAGAAGCCGGACACAGAAAGAGAGGAGGAACTGGAGAGAGAAAAAGAGAAGGAGCTGGAGAGACAGCGAGAAAGGGATATGGAGAGAGAAAGACAGCGAGAGCTGGAGAGAGAGAGGGATAGGGAGATGGAGAGGGAGCGACTGCGGGAGATGGAGAGGGAGAGACAGAGGGAGATGGAGAGGGAGAGACAGAGGGAGATGGAGAGGGAGAGACAGAGGGAGATGGAGAGGGAAAGACAGAGGGAGATGGAGAGGGAGCGGCAGCGGGAGATGGAGAGAGAGCGGCAGCGGGAGATGGAGAGAGAAAGACAGCGAGAGATGGAGAGGGAAAGAGAGAGAGAGATGGAGAGGGAAAGAGAGAGAGAGATGGAGAGGGAGAAAGAGCGTGGAAGACCCCTTGTACCCACTGATTCAAGACCTCCTGCTGCTGTTCCCATGGCGACAACCAGTTTTGCTACGACTCCAGTGCAGACCACAGCTCCCTCTAGTGGCTTGGAGGACTTCAGCACCACCACAGAGGATGAAGACGAGGTGTTCATCCCCACAGATCCCACAGAGCCCCTGCAGCCCGACCTGGCTGAGTCCACCACAAAGATAGTCTCTGCCACCACCCCTGCACTCCCCACCACCCCTCCTCCCACAATTGCGTCAGCCACTCCAGCCGCCACCACCACACCCACCTCCCCTGCTTTCGCCACCTCTACAGCCAGAACCACAATCTCCAGCAGCACCCCTGTGCGGCCACGCCGTCCTAAGACCACGCCCACAAAAGCCACACCCACTCCTCCTAGAGCACGGCCTCAGCTGACCTCCACAGCGCAGGTGAGCGCAGGTGTCGCCACTGGCTCTGAGTGTAGCACCTACACGCACAGAGCAGTGCAAAGCCAACTGTTTTTCCAGACAGGTGGAGTCCACTCTGTGCTGTTCAAGGTGAAAAACATCCCATAATATTGAGTATTAACTTAGTGAGAGCATTAGACCCCTGTGATTTATATATTGGAAATTGAGTCAGCACCTCTCTAGAAGCTAGGGTTTTCGTTATATATTAGAAGCACGTTTTATTTTCTGCTTACTAATAGGTGACAATATGACATTTATAGTGTTCATATAAATTGTTCCAGTGTAAAAATGGCTTAAACTTGTCTTTAGACATGTAATGCTAGACGAATGGGATAGGGTGTGGTTTTATTGCCATTTCAGCTGTATACAGTTGGTACAGTACACAGTGAAACAAAACAACATTCCCCCAGGACACCAGGTGCTACATAAGAACAACACAAAAGGACAAAACAGGGGTTCAGATGTTTCCAGGGATGCCAAAAGGATGCGCTGTCTTTCTGCAGAGCCTCATGACCAGTGCTGCACTCACCAAGACCTGAAAGTAGCATAGTACTCATACCAGTACAGATGTTTTAGAAAGCAAGAGGCAGATTTGTGGGAATACAGAGTGTAAGATCCTATTGATATGTATGGAACAAACAAACAGGTTTTTACTTCTTCAGCCACAAGCTCCAGACCAAGGACTCAACAATGAAATAGGAGGAACAGGTCCCAGTGGAGATTTTGAAATCGGGCAAGAAGATGTTCGCCAGACCAATGAGGTGGGGCCCGGTGGCAAGGGTGTGGCCAACAGGGGGGCGGAGCCAGACCTGACGGGCAACACCGTGGATTCTGGAAGCTCTGCTGCACAGCTGCCCCAGAAGAACATCTTGGAGAGGAAGGAAGTCCTCATAGGTGAGACACGCACGGTCTCATGATCTTACACATACATGTGCGTGCGTGCGGTCTTGTACGTACACACGCGGTCAGCACCAAGCAGCAGTGTGGTAAACGGTTCTGTATCTGTTTGTCCATCCGTGTCACTGTCACTCAATCGCTGTCTCTATCTTGGCAGTCTCCCACCTGTCCAAAATGTGCCCAGGGTCATATACCTGTAGCTCCTGTCTGTGACCACTCTTGTACTGCTCTCTCCTGTCTCTCTCCAGCTGTTTTGATTGGAGGGCTTCTGGCAGGGATTTTTGCAGACTTCCTCATGATAGGTAACAGTCAGAATGAGGTTCTGAAGGCCTGTAGGATGTCAGGTGGACAGTTCTGTAGTAGTAGCTGGTAGCCATGAGGTGGAGAGCCTAGGAATTGTTAGCTGCGCCCTCCCCAGCGAGTGTGTGTGCGTGCGTGTGGCTCTTTGTGTACACGTCTCTCTGTCCATATTTATGTGTGCATGTGCCTTGTGCCACTGTGATGATGCCAAGCCTAGCGGGTAGGTGGCATGTGAGTTTGTATGTCGTTAATGTGCGTGGACGCTACTGTTTCTGTGTGACCGGGTGTGTCCAGTGTCCCTCTCGTGCTCTTTTCTTAGCCGCTCCCGCCAAGGTTAAGGTGGAGCTAAGGTGTGTGTCTTCCTCTTCCTCATCCAGCGGTGATCGTGGGTGGAGTGGTGGGCGCCTTGTTCGCGGCCTTCCTAGTCATGCTCCTCGTGTATCGCATGAAGAAGAAGGACGAAGGCAGCTACACCCTGGAGGAACCCAAACAGGCCACTGTCACCTACCAGAAACCCGACAAGCAGGAAGAGTTCTACGCATAACGCTGATCCCCCCACCCCGCCGTACCCAACTCACCCCCCCCCCCGTCCCCAGTTTTCTTCCTCCTCGTACTCCTTTCGTCTCTCCCTCTTCCTTCCTCCTGTCCTTGATCCCTCTGAGAGTGCCTACAGGATCTCTCCTTGGACTCTGAACTTTCGGTTCAGCTGAAAGAAAAATGAGTGGAAAAAGTTTTGGATAACAAAAAAAAAAAAAAATCGGGGGGGTCGCCGTGATGAAACACACAGCGGAACGACACAGTGCAGCCGTGTTTCTGAAGTTGTGTCATCGTTAGTGTTATTAGCATAAAAATGAACAACAATGGTTCTCTGATGTAATTCTACGATTACTTTGTAAAAACACATGCTCTTAACCGTATTCCAGCATGACAACGGTTTTACTTTTTTTTTTTTAAACAGCACAAGGAAGGGTAGGGGGAGGGAACAGGGGAGTGTAAAGGAGTCACAATGAACTGTAGCCTCTATGACACCACTCACATGTTGTGAGACTGACATGCGCACACACACACACACACATGCGTGCGCACATGGGGTATGAGGCTTTGCTGTGCCTTTCATTGCCTAGGTGCTGAGGGCTGGTCCAGCAAATTGTTGTGAGTGTGTGTGCGCGGGTGTGTGTGTGCGCGTGTGTGTATATGTGTGTGAGTGAGTGAGCAAGAGACAGGGAGAAAATGTATTTGAATTGAGAACTATGAAAGTGTGTGTGTACGTGTGTGTGTGTGTGTACACATGTGCTCAAGTGTTCCCTTTATCTGTGTGTGTTTGGTGGCAGGTGCTGGGTTTGTGAGTGGAACTGTATGGCCTAATTACATTAGGCTAGATTTATCCCAGCTCTCCCTACTCAAACACAACTAGCAGAAGCAAGAACACACAATCTCTCTCTCTTGCTCTCTCACATTCACACACACACACACACACAAACACACTCTGTTTTCCCATGCTCGTGCAGACGCCTGTCCTGTGCACAAGCAAAGGTAATAAGCTAAGACTTGGCAGGACCTAGATACAGGGCTCTGCAGGTGTGACATATTTATAGCTATGTTCTTTGCACCATACAGTTCAAAACGTTTTGCTGATGGAGAGATAGCAGAGCCTGCAGCATCCACTAGAGGTGTGACCCTCAGCAGTTCCGGTCATCATGGACACACTGAAAACCAATTTCACTTGCTTATCTTTCCCAATCAGAGTACATGCTAGGCCTTGTGTGCTCATAAATATTCATGAGCATGACCCAGGACCAGAAAAGAAGCAGAGACTGGATCTCTTATACAGCAATAGATGGAACAGCAGAGTCTGAGGTCTTGCTTCAGTAGTGCCTGAGGAGTCTTTGGCACACCAGTGCCCCGATTCAGCACTTCCCCTGTGGAGGCCACAGGCATCCACTCGCTCACAGGGGACTGGTGCTGGACCCTAGTT
The DNA here is from genome assembly GCA_025773905.1 of Chitala chitala. Taxonomy (NCBI): domain Eukaryota; kingdom Metazoa; phylum Chordata; class Actinopteri; order Osteoglossiformes; family Notopteridae; genus Chitala; species Chitala chitala. The sequence goes on from JABJVR010047524.1 coordinate 10,173, forward strand.
GCATCACTGGGTCTGTTCTGGAAGGCCATCTCCTTGCTGGGATACCTGTTTTGGGCTGAGCCTGAAACACTCCCAAACTGTGTTGAGGGGAACGTTCTCCATACATGGGGGGGCATATCGCCCAATCTGTGTTGTGGGAACGATGAGAAAATATGTGAACAATAGTAATAATGATTGGAAATATATCAATATGACATGAAGGAAGCATTTTAAAAGTATAATATAAGCGATGGAGTTTATATAGCTGTGGAGTAAAGTTTTATTGGTGTAAATATCTTCATTTCCTTTTTTTTACGTGCTTATATACATCTTTGTCTCCCCGAGTGCCCCCATGGGAGCTGAATGTTGTTTTTATCAGACCTTGTGCCCTGCCCTTACGTGCACGTCACATAAACGGACACCATAAAATGTCACCACTGCGATCATCATATCCTTACCCATATTTGGGAGCTAAATATCAGGACAGCTATGTTTGGATTTCATGTTATGTCACCATTTTTTTAATTTGCCACAAGCACAGGGGTTTTAGAGCTTCAGAAGCAGTTAGCTGCTTCAAACACCTGCGTTTGCATCCTCTTTTCCAACACTGCCTGCATGCCTCTAGCGTTACACGGCCAAGGCCACTACGGGTGCTGTGTTTGGAGTACGTTTGGGCAACGTTTGGGCAATGTTTTAACAGCTCCAGGGGTGGCTGGGAGTAACATTCTCTTTCTATTATAAAGATTGTAACTATCTACAACAGTACATATGTACTTGTAGCTTATAATTATAATACTTAGTACTGTAGGCAGTTGTTAGTTTGACTGAAAGGTTGCATGAGTGTGAGAACAAAGGTTGTCCTGCAACTTCTCTGACATCTTGATGATGGGACCTACCTGTTGGTTCAGGTGTCTCAGGTATGCATGTATGTGTGCGCGCGTGCACACGTGTCTGTGTGCCGCAGAAACGGCTGCGTGGATGGGGGGGGGGGTCACGGGTGGAACGCGCCTGCACCAGGTGAGCTCACCTGTCATCGCAGAACTGCTGTGTGTAACCAGGAAGTGCCGCCTGGACACCCCCAGCACAGTTTGTCACACCTGTATTCATCCACAGCGTACCAGCTCTCGGTGTCAGAGACTCACCTGCACCCACGCCTGTGTCTTGACTCACCTGTATTCATGTGCACCTGTACACCTGTTCGATGCCTCTCTTGTACAGAGCAGACTCCGCTGTGGAGTGTTAGTCACAATCCCAGTGTGTCGCCACCTGTGCTCTATACAAGATGTCATCAAAATCGACACTTTAGAAGCAAAACATTCGATTTATATACATATGCAGTTGTATGACTGAGAAGTTTTTGTTTGACAGCACACGACAAACTGTTTGTGTTTGCTGTTTTTTTAAGGTGATGTTTAAATAATTGTAGGTGTTTCTACCCATATAAACCTGAATATAGCCAAATAAGAGAAGGTGGCGGCTGTCTCGGAGTGCCATAAGCTTGGGGACACCCGCTGAGAACAGAGAAGAAACGTGGTTTCTATGGCCCATTGTGTTTTTATACATTTGCATTTTTAACATCTGAATTTGTTCTACTGTTGCGTTTGTATGTGAGGACAATTCTGGTCCTCTGAGCGTGAGTTCTGTCACTAATCTGCCACTCTGTTCTAAATAAAAGACCTTTTTGGGTATCAGCTTTGTGCTGTGTTCACTTGGGAGGGGGGTAATGCTTCAGCTGGTTTGGAAGTGGCAAACGAATCCAAACCTGGAAGGACGAGGAGACAGATGGTTTTGTTTTTGTAAATATATGTGTTATCCCTTGTGTTCGTTTGACCTGCAGTATTTTTGTACCGTGTCTCTTGTAAAGACCTGATAGATTTAACTGGAAGAATCTTATGAAATAGCTAAACTGGAGGAATCCATGATTTTACTGCTCCGTCGATACTAAGCACTGCACTCCTTTAACCCCCAGCAGAAGTAGGGTGGGGCTCTGGAAAACAGCCCCCTCTACTGGTAAGGTTTTTGTTGTAAATTTAGTAGGACTGGGGAAGTCCTTGCTTTAGTCATAAGGGAATGTGCAGGAGATTAACTACTGGCATCTCAAATTTCACTCTGAAAACCCAGAATTAAAATTCTGCTGTAGGGGCTTCAGTTCAAAAAGGAGTGTGTTTACAATACCAAAGGCCGTGAGAAATGGTTTCGGTCATCGAGCCAAACAACTGGGGATATTCAAGTGTGTCATAAAAGGACTTCCTCTCCAGCTTTGGAATATCTGAGATATCAAAGCTCATCAGATGGGACTTCTGCTCCCAATTTAGAATGTTTGAATATCGCAGGCAGCTGATGTCATCTCCTGTGAGAGTTCCCTTCCGAAGACTGCGAGATGGTTGCCATGGAGATGGGTGGGAGAGGAGGCTTGGCCATGCAATGTTGAGACCGCCCAGGTAAACACTGGATACTGCTGTGACGTCTTCCTCATGCTGACGTGAGACTGATCGTTCTCTCTCTGCCATCGTGGTTTGTGTGTGCCCCCCCCCCCAGGCTGCGGGGGCTGTGAACATGCTCTGCCAGCCGTGGGAGACCAAGTTTGGCAGGTGCACCGTGTCCCTGCGTCGATTGAAAACGTAAAGGCATTCCAGTGTGTTCCACACAGGTTAAATTGTGTCAACACACAGGGATTGTTGACATAAAACCACACAGCAAATTTCAAGCTTTCAGCAAAGGCTACTAGACTAAAACTCCATCTTATTGTAAGACTTCCTTATGACATGCCTACAGTAGTCTGCAGTTTTGCACTTCACCCCTTAGTGCACCTATAATACTGCCACAAAATGACTCAGTTGCTGGTCACCGTGGTGACGTATCCAACAGCAGGTGTATTCCTACTGTTTGGGCTCAAAATAAAATCAAGGCAAGCTGGAACTTCTGCCTATCATGACCACAAACACAGAGCTCTGGTCGTATACGAACAGCCAAGGACGAATAATTACGGGGGAAGTCCGACGGTGAGAAGGTTGCAGTAACCAGGAAGAGCAAGGTGATGTTTGTATGGAAACTTCACAGGAAAAGAAGTCTTGGGGCAAAAACAGCACAGCGGGGAACTTCCCAGCGGGAGATGAACCAGGGAGCTGTTAACAATGGGGGCCTGATCCCAGGTCAGTGTGCGTAAAACAGCAGCCCATGTGGAAAGGATGCTGAACCTTTCACATACACAGCATTCCTAATTTGCCATACTTACCCAGAGAATTTCTCACAGTAACATTTTTTATCAGTGTGCAGTAGTCCATTTTCCGTAAAGATGTTGGGGGACGTTTTCAGAGAGCCGCCTTGTAAGCTGTCAGAAAGTTTTCTTCCAGAAGCAAAGATAACCCACAGTGTTAGCTGATCATAATGTTCCTTTTTCAGATTTATATTCGTATATCATAGTTTGCAGTGCCTTACTGGTCGTTCCAATTTACACTGTCAACATCATGGTGGGATAATATGCATTATTTTGCATTGAGTAGTTTTGCCATAGTGGCAGTCAAAAATGCAAATGCACAATAATAATTAAACCAGCTAAAAACTACTGCTCATAATCAGAGCAGAGAATTAAGTGTGTACAGTAGTATTTCATTTCTGCAAATAAATGTTAAGCCCATATAATGCAATGTCTTAAATCCCTCCCCTATATCAGTGCCAATTTTCAAATTTTACATTCATAGATACTGCTTGTTCCTACTGCAGGTAGATTAACTTTATCTCTGTAGACAGACATGCTCCTTGGTAAAACAACAAAATGATGGCATCAGTTTTGATCTTATTCTAAGCAGAAGTCAGAGTCAAAGCAGTGGGCTCGAACAGCTAATGGTCACAGTCAGCCAGATCTGGTCTGCAGTGGTGCTGGGCTTGTTAGCTAATTAAAAAGAAATGAGAAAACTTGATAACCATGCCCCAGGGGACCGGACTTCAAGCAGAGGCAGGAGGCTGCACTGCTGTGAACAAGCCAGTCTCTCAGCTACCCCTCATACATTCTGTACATGACACATCCCTAAAAATACTTTTTGAAATTAAATCATGGCTGGGAGTTATAACTGGGGCACGATACACATGTCTGGACACTCTTTTTTTCCGCTCTCTCTCTCTCTCTCTCATTGACGTTCTGGTGGCAGTTCTTCACTTTCCTCTTACGTCTTCCTCATCGGGCCTCCCCGCTCCATTACTCCCCTTACTCCTTCCTCTGCTCCTCCCTCATTGCTCAGCCGCCTGCCCAGGATGGAGAAGCTTGGAGGGAGAAATGGAGCGCGTTCCATCCTGCCACGCCCGGGAACACGCTGTGCCAGTACGTGCTCATGAGCACCTCAGACGTCGCAGAGCGGTCAGAGCTCTGTCGTACGGTACTCAGAAACACATAATCATTCAGATCGCTGCACGCGGCTCATCCCATGTTCTCAGCATCACCTCCCTAGCAAGAGTCACATAACTGATGCTACTGTTGAAAGCAACATTTCCTGTCATGCTAATGAGTTGCACTCTTGTCACCTTGCTCTAGATGTGCTGGCACAGATACTGTGGTACAATACAGTTTCTATTTTTACCCAGACCTACAGATATCATCAAACGCTTCTATTGTGTGGTATTGTGTAATTATGTATGAAATTACCACAGGCAAGAATATTTATTTATTGGCAAAACTTGCAAGGAAATGGTTATAGAGATAATACAGACAGTAATACTTAAAATTATGCATGATATTTAAAAAGATACCATGAAAAACGTGCACTGGAGTGAAATAATTACGGTTACTTTGTATTGTTGCTGTGCAGTAAAGTCATATTCTTATAGCATCGTCTCGGGGTGTTTATGATGATAAACATCATAAACAGAAACTAACGACATTATAGCTGAAATAAGATCTAAGATAAACTAATTAAGCCAGCAGACCCGAACTGCATCTACTGCTACACAAAGTCTTGTTCGTTTATCTGAAAGCGACCGACACGTGTACTGGAACGAACCATCTATCGTTTAGAGAACATTTAATTTGAGTTGTAATTAATATTATATATTCTGTAGTCGTATTAAACATTTGGGTGTTTGCCAACGTCAGTCCACTTTAAGATGCCAATCAACATTCCTTCAACGACAGACGACCTTTGGCGATCCCTCATCTACTTTCGATAATGGTCTTTCCCCAAATCACGGTTTTAATTGATATTGCTAGTTAGTGTCAATGTCTGTTTGCAGGTAACCCGAGATGGAAGGTGAATCAGTGAATGATTTCGGTAGGTAAATTGAGTTACTTTTAGAACCACGCGCCTAACACAATTGCGTTATTGCTGTCTCTCAAACAATAATTGCATTAGCTCGGTAGTTTCATATTAAGTTTCCTTCATTTACGGATCTTAAATATTCATTTTGGATATTTTTGAAAATACGTTGTTGCTCATTATAGAAACGTTGAAATGTGCTCGTGACCTTTGAAACATCACAATGGTCTTAGATTAACCGTGCACTTAATCAAATGCATTTAATGACAGGGGTAATTCAGTAATTATGTAATAACTGTGCAACATTTAAACAGTTTTAGGTGGGATGAGGTTTCTAGACTATTGAATTACATTTGTATTTCAGCTGTGCATCATGAATAAATACACAAAAGACAACGCAGGACGCTCTTTGGTTATTCTGTAAATGACTGTTATATTTAATGTTATTTTGCTCTAAAGGAGTTATCCATGCAATTTATTATCACAACTTCGACCCAACAGCTTTATTTGTTTGGGTGTTTTAGCTTATTGTATATTGGTAACAATGCACCTATAAACTTTTGTAGAAGTTAGGGTAGACAGATTAAGTGAAAGCGCGGTGTGCTGCAAATTCCACACGCCGATTTTAATTAGAGGCGCACGCCGTGACCTTTCGTCCACGCGCACGCACGCGCTAGCCTAGTTTTAAGCGCTTCAAAAAAAACGACTGAATTTGAGCTACAACATAAATGAAATGTGTTTAATCTTTAATTATAACACTTGTTGTTAAAGTGTTCTAAAACATTAAAAGAATGGTTACCTTAAACTTTTGAAAATGTTCAGTTTTGTCGTTTGGTAGTTGTTTGATAGTTTTCCCAATAAGCAGAGTCACTACACCTCCTGGATAGTAAAAAACAAACTCCCGGAGAAACTGTCCTGAATAAGGGGGTCAACAGTTTTAACTCATGCACTCATTGTGTCAACTGAAGTAGTGTTATTGTCATAAATATAAGAAATGCATACATTTAATATGTAATTTGACAGCCTAGACTCTTTATCAGTGGTTATAGCAATGGAGCTGGATGCAGGAAATCAGAAAAGACATAAGAAATTAGGCTTCCCAAATATGAAAAACATGGTGGGGGTGTTCCAGTTGAGAGAGTTACATTGTTGCCATGTAAAAAAATCCCAAAAAATGTAAAGTTATGCCCTATAGTAACACTGTAAAATATACAAGATTTTGTTTTTTGTACTAAGAATGTAGCAAGAAGAGATTTTTGAGAAACTGTTTGTGACATTACAGATCACCTGTGGTATGGACATGCTGAGTAAGTTGAACTTGCGTGTTACTTTGGACAGGGGTACACAACTCATTCTGGGACAGTGGAACAGATCTTGGACAGGGGTACACAACTCATTCTGGGACAGTGGGACAGATCTTGGACAGGGGTACACAACTCATTCTGGGACAGTGGGACAGATCTTGGACAGGGGTACAAAACTCGTTCTGGGACAGTGGGACAGATCTTGGACAGGGGTACACAACTTGTTCTGGGACAGTGGGACAGATCTTGGACAGGGGTACACAACTCGTTCTGGGACAGTGGGACAGATCTTGGACAGGGGTACACAACTCTTTCTGGGACAGTGGGACAGATCTTGGACAGGGGTACACAACTCTTTCTGGGACAGTGGGACAGATCTTGGACAGAGGTACACAACTCATTCTGGGACAGTGGGACAGATCTTGGACAGGGGTACACAACTCATTCTGGGACAGTGGGACAGATCTTGAAAATCCTGTGATTACTATTTCACTACTGTTACATTTATAGTGAAATATTTAATTACACCTTTCAGGATTGTAGCTAATTTTTCCAATTTTTTTTTGGACGTGATCGTGTCCTGATAAAGGTTTGTATTTGTATATTGTGTGCCCTTTAATTAATGACATATCACTGAGGAAACAAGTTCAGAGCTGTTACTAATGTCTTTGTCTGTAAATGGTTTTTTTGTCCTTTAAGCATTAGCCATGTAGCGGACTTCATATTTTACATTTGATCATACATTCAGTCAGCTTGGTGTCCTGAATTCCCAAATGACACCATTACCCTCTGTTTTCCATAATGACCGTTTACATAGGCTGTAATGTATGTTTCCAACATTGTCATATATGCCAATATGTTTTAATACTCACTTATGATTAATTTGCGTGTGTGTGTGTGTGTGTGTGTGTGTGTTTGTTTATGTTTGTGACAACAGACAGCACTAGCCTGCTGTGCAAAGAGGAGGTGGAGGAGGTAGGAAAGTGCTGTCGTCATGGAAACCAAGATCGGGACGAGGATGAGGGAGTGGTGGATGAGGAGGAGGAGAAGGAGGAGAACATTGAAGTGGGTGAGGACAGGGACGAGTACTTAGACAAGGAAGGGAATGACCACGAAGAGAAACCATTAATGTTCAGTCCTTTGGAGCAAGAGGAACTCCAAGTATTGGAGAAGGCAGAGCCCGAGGGCCCGGTTGACATGGCAACGGTGTGCAGGCAAGCTGAGGTAGAGTTTCTTGGCTCCTCCCCAGCCTCTGATCACACCGGAGGCTCTCCGTGTCCCAGCGCTCCGCTTGTCTCTCCCTCGGAGTGTCAGGAACCCCTCCCGCTGAAAAGGCCCTATGAGAACAGCAGCCTCAACCCACAGAACCACCTAACCCAAACACCAGCCCCCCTGCCCTCAGAGCTCGAACCTGAAGCCCTAAAAGTGCCCCAGAAAATGATGAGTCTTGATGAGCTGCAGCCCCTTCAGGTAAAGTTCACACAGGTGTATCCTACGCGCCACTTCACGCGCTACGCTGCCAGAGGCCGGGGAGCTTTCTTGCAGTACCCTGTCATGCCAGTAGTGGGAGCAGTAGAGGACAGCAGTACAACCCTGGGCCTAGATGAGTCTGACCAAGGCCTTCCCCCAGGACCCAAAAAGAAGACGCGCACTCTTTATACCACTGGTAAGGTACAGTGCCAATTAGTGGAAACAGGCAGTATGACCGCATTGCGGTTTCATTTGTCCACATTTGCGCTTTATTCTCACAGATATCGGTCTCAGTAACTTGTTGCAAACTATGCGTCTTGGTTTTTCTGTTTTCTTTTTACAGCTAATCTGACTGGCTGTACATCTCATGTCTGTCTGAATGTTTATCTCATGCACCTATGGACATGTACATGTCAGCCTGGCCCTTTGTAGAGCTCATCTTTTGCAGCACATCAGCCCCGTGTGTGTGTGATGGTGTGTGTGTGTGTGTGTGTGTGTGTGTGTGTGTGTGTGTGTGTATGTGTGTATGTAAGACTGTCTGTCCTCCATCCCTCAGACCAGCTGGAGGAACTAGAGCGCCTGTTCCAGGAAGATCACTACCCTGACAGCGATAAGAGGAAAGAGATTGCTGCAGCTGTAGGAGTAACGCCCCAAAGGATCATGGTCAGCACATTCCATAGTTTCTGCCTCAAGCATTTCTCAGTATTAATACTAATTACTAACATTTCTAATTATTGTTAGCAAGAATAATTATTATAATTAAAGTTGCTTTGTTTATTACATTCTACTTGTTTGTAAAGCAGGATATTGCAGTAGAACAGTTTACTCTCTCTTAGTGAAGGCCCCCAGGTACATAAAGCAGTGACCTTTAGGTTATGAGTTCATTACTTTAACTACTGTGGTGCCTACAGGCATGTGTTTGTTCTTTTATTTCTGCCTTTCCTCTGTGCTGCACTACCTGGGTTTTTTTTTATCATTCCATCATTCATACTCACTCCCCCCCACCCCGCATACACACACACACACACACAAACACACACACACACCAGGTGTGGTTTCAGAACCGGAGAGCAAAGTGGCGCAAAGCTGAAAAGGCAAACACAAGGCTGGAGCGCAGACAATCTGTGGGGAACCGCACCAAGACCGCCCCCACCCATCTGCACGGCTCTGCACCTGCAGCCAGGTCAGTTGCTGATTGGCTAGTGTGACATGATTGACATGATTGAGTACAAAGGAGAGGTAACAGTGAGGACACTGAAGAAAACAGTTATTAAAATTATCTTAACTTCCAGCTCATTTGTGTCTGTAGTGTAAGTCTGACTTATTTCTGCTTGTTTCAGTCTCACTTGCTTAGTGATGTAAAATTGTCCCCTGTATCCTGCAGTTTGCCATCGATGGAGCTCTTAGTGCCAGTGTATGTGCTGGTAGAAGTGTGTTAACTGCCTGTCAGCCATAAGTGTGTGTGTGTGTGTGTGTGTGTGTGTGTGTGTGTGCGCATGCCCATGTGTGATTCCCCCCGCCCCCATGTAAGTGCAGTGTGTGATACAGTTCCCATACTGCCCCCTCTGGAGGTGCCACGGGTGAGTTAATTGCAGGTGAGGTTTTTGGGGACAGGAGAGTGACGGCCTGCCTGTGCCTCCCCCAGATCCAGCCTTCACTCAGGCCAGTCGGCTCGGCTCGCGCCCCAGCCAACCCAGGTTCTGCCCCACTACAGCACCATCCTGCCTAGCTGTCTTAGCCCAGCGGGTGAGTGTCCTGTCAGGACCGGGGGCGCCGCCTCCATGTGCGCGTTCAAGATTCTCTCACTGTTCCCGCCTGCCGCGATTTACGCACGTTGCTAAACGTGCGTGGGCATGTCCGGCGACATGCCAGTCGGAGCGTCACACGCACGACTTCGCACGTCCGTCCTCCGCATACGCCAGCTGCCTCTGCTGGCAAGGAAAGCTGCCAGTCAGCCTGTTGTTCAAAGTTGGGGAAATTCACAGCATGCAGCCGTGTGAGCCAATGGAAGGCAGTTTAAATATTTAAAAAAGACAGCAAACTAATGAGCGCTTGCATGAGCAGCGGTAAGGCCACAGGCAGGAGGGACACTATGAAGGTCCCTGCTTCTATAAATGGCACTGAGCTTAGCGGCGGAAATGAAGACCGTATAAGAGCCGGCGGCTGCCGGCACCGCAGCGCGTGTAGCTCTGCTGTTCCTCTGAGACTGGGCATGAGAACAGTGCTTAATCAGTCACTTTAGGGTGACTGTCTCCAACGTGAAGATTCGCACGCTGTTGTACATGTATTGATGAACGCTTCCCTCTGAACGGTGTTCTTCTCTGCACCCGTGAATGAAGTTTGTGAAATGGGTGGGTTATTCTGTCAACTATTCAATTCAGTTTATTTTTATATAGCGCCTTTCGCAACAGCGTGCCTCAAAGCGCTTTACAGAGAAAGTTGAAGAAATTGATACAAATGAATGAAGCCAGACAACAACGGAGGAGAGGAACCAAAAACTCCACAGTGTGGAGAAAAAAACCTCTGGGGGCCCAAGGTTGACTGGCTGCCCAGCCCCTCCTGGGCATGCTAACATTACAGAGAGTAGTGATACTTATAGAGAGTTGGATTGAGGTAAGGTTTGTGCTCAGGCCCAGTACTCTTGTTTGAGGGCCTCATGTTAACACAAGGGAACAGCCGAGTTTGTTCTCAGCTCCTGGCAGAAAAGTTACCACAATCAGGCCTTGCTGTTCTAACTTTTAGTAATGCTTAAAATAGAAAGGCTTTGATGTATGTGTATGTCACACTGTTCGTTTGCACAAATAAACATAGCAGATACTACACATGTTTACGGAGGATGACCAAATACTGCAATACAAATGTTAAGAGTTTTTCCTTCCGATTTTCGCTTTGGCCGTTTTAAGTGTGGTGGAAGACCAGAAGCATGTGTTGAGGTATTCAGCTGTGTCAGGTAGCTGTGCAGATATTCTGCCTGACGTGATTAAATCCTTGAGCATCTGTGCCTCTTCCGTCAGAAGTGAGAAGGATTCAGGTAACAGCTGGTAGCCTTCTTATGACGCGCAGAGCAGCGCTGTGTGCAAGCGCTCCCCCTGGTGGTAGACATAGTGTTATACCGGCTGTCACCAAGTCGGCACGTTTCACTTCAGCCTTTTAAATACATGACATTTTATTAATTAAATATTTGATTAGCCAGAGCCTTCATCAGAAAATATGAATGGGAAAGCTTTTAGGCACTATGTCTTTCTGTGATTGTCTTGTGCAAATGGTGATGAAATTTGCCTGCTTCATAACATAGAAAACAATTCTTGGTTATCGTTAATGATGAGATGTATGTTAAAATATAATCTTTATTGTCTGGGCATTAGTGATGTAGACATTTTATACTGTTGGCATAAAATAAATGCTTGATGCAAAGAAAAAACTGCATAATTGTCAAAATGTCAGATAATTCAGACACAATGGTGTAAAATATAGGCATATAATTTATGTCTCACATTTCAAATTATCTGTCAAGACATCTTATACAAATTGCAGGAAGCAAAATGATGTTGATTTGATCCCATTATGGCACTAATGGAGGGAGTGCTGGGCATGCTGGTTAAATAAGTGGCCTCTGGAAAATTGCCATAATTCCTACATTCCTACGGGATGCTTTTACATTCATAACAGCTTTGTTTAATTGCTGCATGAGTTAAATTTTTCCTAGCTGTGCCTGAACCAGTTATGGGGTTCATGTGAGAATGTGGGAGAGAGTGTGTGTGTCAAAATGGTGTGTGTGTTAGTGTTGATGGAATGAGCTAGAAAGGATTCAAGTAACTTATAAACCAAGATGAGCTGTTATACATTGTTCATTTTGTACGCTGTTTGCAGATTCTTGTACGTTCCATTTAGGTTCTTTGTGTTTTTGTTTTTATTAAACTAAACAGCAGTGATAACCTCTTAGCCGTGGTACTCCCCGGCTGTGAAACACCCCAAGTGCTGTGTGGAGGGGAACTGTCTCTCTGTATGGTGTATGTAGTATATGTGTCCTACTGTGTCATAGTGTTTCTGAATGTGCGCCCGTGTCATGTGACTGGTTTGTCTTTGCCTCCAGATGGGTCAGGGGGCGGGGATGTAGGGCCTCATTCTCTGGTGTCCTCTGGTTTGGCTGGGGCGACGACGGAGTACGTGATGGTCAGCCCGCCCCCCCTGCGTCGTGCGAGCCTGCCCCTGATGTCCTCGTACACAGCGCCGAGCCACCTGACCCCCCTGCTGCTGGACACGTCGGACGGCAGCGCCGCACCGCCCCACCTAGACGGTGTCAGCAAGGACGGTCAGAGCTACAGCAGCCAGCAGAGTGAAAATGCAGGGTGAGTCTCGGGGGGGTCGTAGGAGGGCTGCGATGAACAGCACAGGGTGCAATAAGGAGTCTGAGAAAGCAGGGACAGAGTGTCAGTGGGACAGAGTGTCAGTGGCATAAAGAGCTGAATGTGGAAGGAGCTTCTGTTCAGCAAACCCGGTGAGAAGATCCACAGTGATGCAGGAGACTCTTTAGTTAGTACGTCACCTGACACGGAGTGCCAGCTGTCAGTTACACCCTGACATACTGCCTGTCTAACAGGATTAGCAGTGCAGTTTCTAGATCTGTGCTGTTTGAACAATTGCTTGGTGTTTCAGTACAGGATTCATTGCTCTTAACAAACCCTCAAATTGCTTTTTTTTTTTTTTTTTTTTTTTTTTTGTTCTGTCGTCAGCCTGTGTGTCTGTGAGCTTCATGTCATCAGTAAGGAGCACACAGTCTCCTGTTTTTACACTTGACTAATAAAGAAGGGCACAGGTGCCAGGTGTTCTTTTAATACAGGTGGAGCTTACCTCATCATAGGTGTTGACTTCACTTTTCGTGAATGTTTTCACTCCTCTTCCGTTTAGTAACAGAAGGAGGAGGGGTTTCTCTATCCCAGTTTTGGTCTGTTGTTTTATTTTTTTTGATGGATAGGTCAGTTGCAGGTTTATGTCACATGAGGGTGGAGTGTCAGCTTCTGATGGGGGGGGGGGGTGCTGAATGTCTGAATCATTTTGGCACGTGTCTGGCTCTGGAAATGGGATGGAGACCACATCGCTATGGATACACATGACTGCCTAGCGTATAAATCCAGTGCTGGCGATACGCTGTTTAATTAGTGTTTTTCACTGCAAGCTCCCCTCATCTGAATAGCTGTCATAAAAATGCACGAGACACTGCCAAGCGTGAAAGAATAGCGTTTGCTGTGAAAAGACGCATGGCTGTCATAGCGGCAGGCAGGGGGCGTGGATCCCCTGTGCAGTGAAGGCATCTGAGTGGGCTATTGTGTACGCAGTTAACAAACCATGTTGTGGCAGCGATGTTGGACGTTTTCTATTGGTTGCCGCAGTTGCAAGGAAGTAGGTAGTTAACATAATGCATAATGGACTAGGATTTCATAAGAAATGTTCGTTTGGGCTCTACAATGGGAACTGCTGTTGTACTCTTAAATGGTATATGGGACATGGGCTTTGAGGTTTCACAAGGGGAACATCTGTTGTACAGCTCAAAGGTGCTTAAGCTGAACCTTCAGCCTTTGAGTAGAACTGCTAAGTAAAATACTGATGTAATTCAATAATATTTGATGTTCTGCTACCTTGGCTGGGTTGTGCTGTGTTGCAGGTCCTCCAGTTTGATGTACAGCTACAATGATGGGGTGGGGAGTTCTGTGGACTCACAGCATTACCTCAGATCTGGCCACCAGGGCGGCACCCTCTCTTACCAGCTTGCTTCGTACCCACAGCAGCCCAGCACCCTTCTGCCCACCTCCAGCTTAGCCCAGTACCCTCGTCTGTCTTACCTGGCCCCGCCTTCATCCAGCCTGACGCCTACTGCCCCTGACACCAACCCTGCCTCCTACCTGACCTATGGCGCAGGTGGTGGTGGGGGTGTGGTGAATTACCCCACTGGTGGACACACCTACTTCCAGTCTCAGAGTGGCAGCCAGATCTTGGTGCAGTCTGGTGTGCACGGTAAGACATCAGTGGGGCGTGGGGGCACAGTGTTGGGAAGAGGGTGCGGATTAAGGGTGTAGGATTTAGCATGGTCTTCAAAGTTCATATGTATCCTGCAGCAAGGAAGCAGAGCTGTGGACACAGTAACATGGGTTTGACCACCGTTTGTGGGTGTGGTTTTTTGCCGTCATTTTTGGCATAGGTTTCATGTTTTGAGGTCCCACCAGTAAAACTGTTTTCCCCCACACAGCGTACCAACCATGTCCCTGGGGGGACGTCTACACTCAGCCCAGCCAATATCCCACAACCATGTACCATCGCTCCCAGTACTCTGGACTGAGTCGGGACCCAAACATGTACCAGGCCAGCACCGCCCCAAGTCTTCTCTCTGCTCAGCACTATGTTCCACTGCAGAGGCCGACAGCTGCACCAGGCCCAAACCTGTACACCCTGTCCCAGAAGGCAGCTCCAGGCCCGACCAGCGGGTTTCAAACCCCCACCACCTCCATACTGCGGCCCCAGTACCAGTCTTTGGACAGGACGGAGCACACTGATGCCACTGGGGGGAAAGCAAGCCAGGATCCGGCCACGGGGCCCGAAAAAGTGGAGTATGAGCCAGCGCCAGAGTCTGCTCAGAACCAGATGACCGACGCACGACCCATAGAGTCTGACACCAGTTTTGACTGTGACTTCTCACCTATTCACTTTTGACATGTTTTCCTGTTGGAGGACAGGTGTGTTTATTTGCATGTACGTGTTGGTTTGTGCTCGTGTGCCGGAGACCTGTATTTTTTTTCAGAGGTGTGCTTTTTAAAGATACACCACACGTGACAACTGACAAAAACATGTGAGGATGTCGTCACAAAAAAACTAAAATTCTTCATGGCTGTTTCTGTTCAATACACTGAAATCGCTGAAACTTTTTGATGTGCTTTACCCTGCTGTTGAGTGTAGTTTTCTTGGCGTTTGACGTCAGTGTGAGTATTACAGTCACACACTTCAAGCTGGCTGCTGATTTCTGTATATGAATATTTAATTTTCACTTTTTGTTTGCCATTTAGGAATCCACAGGACCTGGAAATCACCATGGCGATCTTAACAGCCCTCCCCTTCAGGGCTTGTTGTCTTTAAGTGCCTGGAGTTGTGTTGATTTCACCCTTTTTTCCATTTAATTTTTACATTGTTCCGTTCTAAGTTTGTTCTTTTCTATATGGCTGCAGGGCCACAGCGGCTGAGCTGTAGAAGCAGTGCTGGTTCATTAAAGCACTCTTCATTCAAGAGGGGTCAGTGGGTTGTCATTGTTTGTCACTGACCAGTAGTGGGGCTCAACCAACCCTGTGTGTGTGAGGAGGCAGGGCCTGGGGTTTTGTGTGTGTGTGTGTGTGTGTGTGTGTGTGTGTCTGGCAGAGTTAAAAATGCACAGCATGTCGTAAGAGGGCCACCTTTTCATGCCAGTTCTGTTGTATCCATGGTTACCAAACGCAGCATACATTTGTGGCAATGGAAAACAATTCAGTAATTTAATGTAAATAATGAATATAATGTTTATCTTAGATTAGATTGTGTTGGGTGTCAGGTACATTTATGCCAGTAGAGGAGGCACAACAAATTATATAACAGCCTATAATAGCAACATAAAAAAACCTCAAGATGAGCAAAAATACAAAAGCAACAGCTGTCTAAGTGAAGGTTTTGGGATTAGAGGTGGGTAGCAGTGTCTGTATTATTCAAACTGTGTATTGGGTTGGTTCTCAGTGTGAGAGTCATGTCCCAGCTTCTCTGTGTGTCTTCAGCTGCTGAACTTTCTGTGTCACCTTCCACAGTGCCCCGTCTCCAGCGGCTGGGTCACATGACCGCCTCTTCCAAACCAGACGTTGTCTTTCCCACCCTTTTCGCTCGCCTGCTTCGCTTACCTCCGCATTCAGTGTTTTACATTTTAGAAAGCAGCAGATAATTCTGAGGCCGCTGTAGTGGCCCGTATGCAGGACAGTGTTTAGGATGGACCTTGTGTTGTGTGTTTTTTTTTTTTTTTGGAGAAGAGTTTACTGTAGACCATACCTGGCCAGTCCTGCGTGGGTGACTGAAACTGGAAACCAGAAGATGCGGTGGAGAATATCAGATGTAAATGTACTTGGCCATGCTTCATTTTCGGATTGGCATCTTAAATTATGGTTGAAGCAAAGACTAACATAGGACAACCAACAGCAGTTCTTTTTCAGTTACGTGTATGTGAAATAATGTTTTTGTTCACAGTGCCAAAACATCTGCATTTGTGGTAAAAATTGCTTTGCAACACTGTATCTGAGAATGAGAGCTGAGATTTGAAACTGATTTCATGTTTTGAAAAAAATAAGATTAAAAGATTACTCCAGAATACCACTAGACTACTGATGGATTCCTTGCCCTGATAGAAAGTGTGGACTAAGGAGTAAAACATAAAGGCTGCTATTTGTCACTGGCGCCCTCCTGTGGTAAGAAGTAACCCTACGCACAGTCTGACAGTCTTAAGGTTTTGCCATGAACACGCCGTAAGAATTTTTAAATGATTCCATTTCTGAATCTTCGCACTTTGGGAAACGTCTGTGATATGGAGTCCCTTCAATGAAGATTTCCAACTCTAACAATAACTTCCTCTGATTTTGGTAGTTCCCGAGTTGTGTTTTCTTCCACTAGGGGGCACTTGTTCACTACTTTCAAACATTAGGCTGTGGGGGAGGGAACTTTTAAAGGAAATCTTCCGTGTGTAATCTCAGAAACAACGTGCTATTTTATGCGGTCTCACAGGCTAGCCTCTGTTTAAATTTCATTAAACAAGAGTTTCGTCGATTGAAACCTATCGCTGTGTAAACGAACGAATGTGTGTTTGCTACTGTGTATCCAGTCATGTGGATACAGTTTCGTGCACGTGTGTGTTTGTGTATGTTTCCATGCGTGTGCGTGCACGTATGAAGGGCTCTCGAGCTCTGAATGGATCCTTCACTGTGGCCCAACTGTGCATCAACAAGCATCCATTCAGGTGTCCCACATCCCAGAATGCCTCAGTGCAGAGATGCTAGGCAGCCTTCCAAAAAAAGCCAAACACTGCTGCTGTCGCTGTTCCTGAAGCAAGCGCTCTCTCTCTCTCTCTCTCTCACACACACACACACACACACACACACACACACACACACACACACACACACACAC
>JABJVR010047525.1:0-16856 GCA_025773905.1 Chitala chitala
CTGGTGAGGGTCACGGGGAAGCCTGGAGCCCATCCCAGAGCACATAGGGCGCAGGGCAGGGGACACCCAGAGCGGGGTACCAACCCACCACAGGCAATTTGGACACACCAATCAACCTAACCTGCATGTCTTTGGACTGTGAGAGGAAACCGGAGCACCCGGTGAAAACCCACCAAGCACAGGGAGAACATGCAAACTCCACACACACAGACCCAAGGCGGGAATAGAACCCCAGGCCTGGAGGTGAGTGGTGACAGTGCTAACCACCACGCCACCGTGCCGCCAGAGGTTGTATACCAGTGTAATGATTTTTCTTAACAAAGAGTCATGTCTTGTATGTTGGAAGACAGTCATAGTTGCTGCACTACCTTAACACTCAATTTAGAATTTTTTTTTGACACAGGACTGGAGTGTCTGCTGCATCACACTTTTAACTCTCTTTCCATCAGTGTCTCTTTTTTTTTTTTTCTTTTCTCCAAACATATACGCAATGTGGCAAAAATCCATCAGAACATTCTGGTGATCTCAGACTATCGGTGGTGAATAGGCCGAAATAGTTTTGTGGTTGGTCAGGGGGGCATGATTTTACTGTTATAACGAGATCTCACAGGTGGTACATATTTATAATAATGGCATGTACAGTGTGGGAGCATGGCCCTGCCTGTACTGTCAGCTAACAAACTGTTTCAGTAGACATTGTGAGCGTGAGGCTGGCCATGATTCTGTTTTACATTACCGTGACGGGAATTGTGGACGAAGGACAGAACCACACTGACTGTCACCTTTCGGTGAGATATTTTTATTTATTTATTTTTTTCCCTGAGCAGCAATCCATCATTTGGTCCGAGCGCATGTTTAGAATTATTTATACAGGTCAAACTTGCCACACAAAGACAGATCTGATAAGATAACATTAACAGTGAGCAGTAATGTACTTGTAACTGTAACAGACTTATCAGTAACCAAGGGGTTTAGTGAATCTGTACAAACTAATTTTTTTGGTGCTTCATTGCTGAGAACTCCACTTTTAGGTAAAATGCCATTGTAGCCATGTGTTGGAAAACACTGGGGGGGTGGGGGGGGTGCTGTCACAAATATCCAGGAGCTGCTGGCTGTGGGTGGCTTTTGCCTGACGGGCAGTGACCCTGGCAGAGCGCTGACAGGCCTGTGTGTACAAAGAGCTCTTGGGAGAAAATCACACAAGGCAGGGCAAAGGGCACAGAGGAAGGATATGTGTTGAAGGTACTGCCCGTTGTTTTACTGTGTCTCTCACTGGGTTCTCTCCAAAAGGTGGCCTTGCTGCAAATGGATGCCCTGACCCTGAATAGTTACCATAGTTGACCTCAAACACCATTTACGGCAGCGGTCACTCTGTTGATGTATGGCGGCCGTTTTGTGCCAGAGCGTTTGGAGCATACCACTGACAAAGGTGATTAAGTAAAAATCTAGCTAATTATTATACAGATAATATTATGTACAGGACTGATTAGTCTTCCCTGATAAGGCCTGGGTGGGAATGTATCCAGAACAACAGAGTTAACACCACTGTGAGTTCGATGGCAATATTAATGACCACACTCAGTGAAAACCTTAGTTTGGTATGTCATCCAGGAGACTGTGAACACATCAGTGTCTCTTTTACAATACTGTTCTGTTGGTATTACACTGAGCCAGAGAAAGCTTTTGTAATAAGCCCAAGCACAAAGTTCATTAGCAGGCATGACAAGGTGTTTGTTACTGTTATTGTACAACTTGACTGTATAATGGTTGACAGGATTACTACAAGGTACTGATCAAGGGAAAGAATGTCGCCCCCTTGTGACCGGATTTAGAATCACTATGTCAAGCGAGTTTTCTCTAGTTCTGGTATCTTTTTTTTCCACTGCAGAGCCCGGTGTTCACGCTTTGAGATATAATTTATTTTCTTATTTTTTTAACAGCTGACGGTTCATGTGTTGGCACAGTGACTGAAAATTAGTTTTAAGGAAGCTTTTTGTTAGCGTGCCAGCGTTTCCACTGAACTGTGGAAAAAATTGTGTTCAGTGGTCAAACTAAGTTGAGGTGTTATACCATGATCACAAGTAAAATATGTAAATTAAGCAAAATAATCAGAAATAATAACACACAAATGGCTGAAAAGAAGCACACACTACAACACACCATGCCTGCTCTAACTTGTGCTGCTAACATTTAGATAGTTTGACCATTTAGTTGTCCTCAAACTCCCAGGGGTGTTTCATCAACTTGCCTGTTTAACACTGGATAAATTGTGCTCTGTTTGTGTTAACAGCTGTAGGGTTTGCTTTGATGCTGGTAATTTGCACTTAACCTGATATTTTTTGCTAAAAATAACTGGTACAAAACGCTGCTGCTCGTCTTATAACCAACACCTCCAAACTTGGTCACATAACTTCCATCCTCTGTTCTCTGTTGGCTTCCAGTACATTTCAGAATTGATTTTAAACAACTGTTTGTTTTTAAAGCCCTCAGTGACCTGGCCCCACCCTATTTAACAGATCTTTAGATCCCTCGTAACCATGGCAGAATGCTCAGATCATCTGGTCAACTTGAACCTGGAAGCTCCAAGGCCTAGATGCAAACTTTTTTGTGATCGCACCTTAGCTGTTGCCGCTCCCAATCTGTGGAACTCTTTTCCCACTGACTTTCCCTCTGTTACAGAGCTGACCTCTTTTAAATCTAAATTAAAGACTTATTTTTTTTTACCCTGGCATTTAGTTCCCAGTTGCGAGCTGACATTTCATTTGTATGTGCTTCTTAGTATTGTTTTATACTATGTTTTATTGCGTCTTTACTTTTAATAAAGTTTTTTTTTTTTTAAATTTTTAATTTTTATTTATTTTTTTATTTTTAGACCTCTTACTGTTTGTCTCTTTATCTGATACGTGAAGCACTTTGGTCAACTTTCAGTTATTAAGTGCTATATAAATAAATGTTGGTTTATTGATTGAGTGAGTACTTTTTGGGTAGCAGTATTGCTAATCTGATTTTTTAAAAATCAGTTTTATGAATTGGGAAAATATGGTGCAGGTTATTGCTGTCAGGTTGTGTTATGTAAGGCTTGGGTCCTTGTCTCATTCTCTCTCTCCTCTTCACTGACGGGGGTCATCCCAGGCCTCAGAGAGACACCCTTGCCTGCTAAATTTAGACGGGGACAGATGTGATTCATTTATGTCCACTCTGCTGTGGATAATATCTTTCACAGTGCCCCCCCCCCACGCTGTTCTGACTCAGCAGCTGAGGTCTGGAAACTTGAAACTGGGTCAGAACCGCCTCCACTGGGGGGAGGAGTCTGGGCGGGTGGGAGGCTTCAGTTAAGGGTGAAACTTAGGTACTGAGGAAGATGAGCTTGAGAGGCCAGAGAAAGACCTTTAGCTGGAGGGGACTGTACTGTTCGGAGGGGATCTTACACACTGTAGGGTCTGCTCTCATGCTCCTGGTATTTGCACTTGAGGTGATGGGGCAGCTGTATATGGCCCCTGTAGTGTCTTCAGTGAGTATTCAGTGAGAAAGGGTACTCAGTCTTGCACCTTGAGTTTTCTGGCTGGGAGGCACCGCAGGCTTCTAGTATATTTAGACTGAGTAAGTGGTTCTGGACAGTGAGTTAATGAATTTATTAGAAATAATTGAGTCATTTTACACACTGAAAATCACAGGCAGACTGCAAAATGAGGACTTTTCTGTGAACTCAAAGTCTGCACTTTCATTCATGGCTGGTTAAAACTCTGCCATAAAGGCCTGCTTCAAGCTGCCTAACAATACACCCCTGCCTGTAAGTTCAACGGTGGTTACACTTACAATGCACCAGATCGCTACAAGCTGTAATTGTGTGTGTGTGTGTGTGTGTGTGTGTGTGTGTGTGTGTGTGTGTGTGTGTGTGAGTCCTGTGAGCCTTTGTAGAGGGGAGGCCGTTTTTGTGCTGTGTGCCCTGCAGGACAGACAGGGCGTCTCATGTGGAGTTAAACTCTGCCAGCAGGTCTAATTAGTGCCAGCATGGTGGGATCTGTGTGGCCCAGGGCCCGGTCACTGTCTCTCTGCACCTGTTCCCAGAGTGTGCATTCCCACCTGTACCATACAGGACCTACCCCCACCCCACCCATGGCACCCCTCCAGCTGTCTAGGACCCAAGTCTTTTTTGTCTTTTTGATTAATAACATGTGATGGAGATGCTTACTAAGCAACAGTAGTACAATACGCAGTTATTTCTTGAAAACTTTGTTACTTTAATGTATGAATCCTTACTGCAAATGATGCCTTTCTATTTGGATGCTTTTTAAACTTCTATGTCTGTAATATTGCTTGGAACAAGTGATGAACAAATCCTTAATTTGTCTCTTTGATGGAATATTACAGATAATATTATATGAACTAACCTGTGTGATATTTGGGGTTCGGGGTTCTGGTGACCTGTTCCAGCAGCACAAGATTTTCGTATTGATTCTTATAGTGTTAGTTCTACAGTATAAAGACCAGTGAGCTCTTTTAGTGATGATTTCCAACTGTGAAGTCAATGCTTTTGTGGGCACAAGCAGTTGTGAGGTTCTGGTGAAAGAACCAGATGCATACATTTTTTTAAGCTTTGTAAATGTGTCCACTTAGCTAATACATAAGCAGGCATTTTACACACAGGCAAAGAATCCAACGTTGGTCACCCATCTTTTGGACCAATGCTTTTTGCCATAAATCGCTCCGCTGTTTTGTCCCCGCCATAGGCTCCAAAATCCTTGAAAGTGTATTTTTGCTTGGAGGGCTAAAAATCAATGCCAGTAATCTGGGCACCACAGCTTTTTCTGCTTCGTGGAAGGCAACGCCTGTCAGGCTCCTTCAGGTTGCTCAGGCTCTGCCAAACTGTGATTTTTTCAGTCCACCTTTGGTGTGGGTGGCTCTTCGTTTATCAGTAGTTGCCTGTAGCTATGCAAGTCTGCCACAGTCCCTTAAAAGAGGGTAACATCTAGCATGAAAGAGGGAAGTGCTGCTGTCTGAGAAGAGCTTTACAATCTGATTAATACAGGTATGAATTCATTACACAGGAAGGTAGTTGCATTAGACTGTATGTTCAGTTGTTAAAACATGTGCTTCTCTGTCTGTTGCCTTTTTACTTGTTTCCCCTCCCATTTCAGTATTGCAGAATTTTGTTACCCTGGCCATGTGGAAGACAGGTGTGCGTGTTGTGCCGAAAAAATGTGTCAGTAGGGGGCAGCACCTGTCTCAGATGCTCTTTGTGTGAATTCTTCCCGATGTTGCCGTGGTGATGTGGCTTGTGACGCAGTCCGCGTCCAATGAGGAGGAACCCAGAGGGCAGTGTTGAGCCACAGAACAGGCTCAGAATCTCAATTGCGCCCCCCCACCAGCCCCTCCCCCCCATGTGAAATGACCGCACACAGCCAGTCGATCACGCCTGTGCTCCGCCGCAGATGCGTCTTTGGCGCTGCTTCATGCAGGCACCAGTGGCCATGCGAGGCTGTAAAAGCAGAGAAGTGCTCGTTCGCTGTCATTTACCAGCTGATGTTTTCACAGAGAAGGGCTGTACAAAGCAACCTGCCAGTCACATTTGTATTGTGTTTTCATGCTGTTATTGCCATCATAACTGGTTGAATGATTTAACAATAGTCTGAAAATGAATGTGATTTATGAAGCTGAGGCATCAACGTCTCTGTAGTGTTTTAGTATTCTGTTTGTTTTCCCATCTCCCAGACTACAGTACGTGTGCTTTGAAGCCATGTGAACGCTTTCGACTGTAATTGACTCTTTAGATGACATGAACATGCAACATCAGTGGAATTTATTTTTTATTTTTTATACATTTAAACTTCTAACATTTAAACACAGAAGGAATACTTTGAGTTTGATATAGCAGTCATTGCTGATGTTTTAATTGAATTACCTGAGTAAATTAACTTTTTTTTTTTCTTGAAATTTGCAGCGTTGAACATACAGTGCTTGATGTACAATCAATACATAGTGGTGCTTTTGTAAAATTGTATGGGTAATATCGGCGAAGTGTTGAGTTGTAATGGTCTGGCATCCTATTTGTGCTTTGACCCTGGGCTTATGATTATACACTTCAGGTCACTACCTGAGACACTGCTAGCAGTAGATAAACCTTCAGCAGTACAGTCTACAAGAGTTGTACTTGTGAAGGGATCCAATTGAAAAGGCAATGTGTGTATTGTATTTCATATAGAATTTTAATAACTCTTTGTGCAGTTCTTCAGATAAAAGTTTGAGCTTGCTGCAGAGGATGAAATGGAAATGAAAAACAAAGCACGTATCGGCCAACAGTCGCTGGCGTTCAGCAGCACTGTTGAGGGCTGACTGATGGCCAGCCCTGACAGGTGATTTAGGCTTGTGACAGATTCGGCATGCGGGCTAGGCTCTGACATGTCTCTTGATCCTGATGGGTCTGCAGCTTGTGCCATGCGGAAAGGGGCGTGGATGGAGCAACCTGCTTCTTCTCTTTAGTGGCTTCTCTACACCATTTCTGTCTCAATTTATTTTTTAGTAGACACAGAAATCAGAGATTATATTGATGGTAGGAAACGATGAAATCAAGGAAATCAGATGTTTACAACTTCCACATCTTCGGCTTGTAATCTGTCACCTTCAGAAAGCCTTAGGGGCGGGGCCGGCTGTCTGGTCTTTTTCTCATTCCACCATTAATACTCTCAAAGCATGAACAGTTCCACTGCATAGCAAGTATATACCCAAACCAGCCGGTCACACAGGGAGGTGTTAAGTACCTCTCACAAGGTCATCATAACCTTCAGAGCCTTCTGCAGAGGCAGATTTGAAACAGACACTTTAAACTAGATGCTGTCCTTACCTGCCATGTTGTCTGTTGCCCATAAATCTGGCATAAGTGGTGCTGCTCCTCCTCCATGCTGGACCATGATCTAATAAATCCTCTTTCATTGCTGGCAAGGCTGGGTGACAGGCTGCACTACCAGACCTCTCCTTGGCAGCCCCAAGCAGACGGGGATAGACGGACGTGTGCTGGAATCAGGTGCCATAGGATGAAGATGCATTTTAGAGTGGTCTTGGAGGCAAAGTGAGGAATGTTGTTGACGGTTTCATCAAAAATGTTGAAGAGGAGCAGAAGATGTGCGATAAGGATGAATGAAAGGGGAAAAAGCCTAGCGATGTGCATTGGCGGTTAACGGATCAAAATTTTTAATGTAGAGGAAAAGGAACTAGAGGAATATTCTCTTATCGAAACCTCAACTGGGTTCAATTCATAAGAGTTTATGTGAAAAAGCATTTAGTTTAAAGTGTAAAATTAATTTAGGCTAAAACCAGTGGATCTGTGGTGTGCTCTCGACCACATTTCAAAACAATAGCTTTATGGCAACTGCTAAGTGTCTTGTTTCACAAAAAGCGTTTTTGTGTTACAGTCCTGTTAGAGGTGTCCCAAAAAGTCTCACTCCATATGCACACTGTATGTGAGAGAGTAGAGGCAGGAAAGGAGACAGACAGGGCGCAAAATGACCAAGATCAAGAGCCCGTTCTTTTGGAAGGAGATCCAACCTCAGGTTGTAGAGAATGTCCCACGTGGGTGTGATGCGTTCATTTCTCCATTTATCTTCCTCAGCACTGTGTTTGGTCGTTTGCTGATTTGTTCAATTTGCAAATGGTGCACGTAGTGGAATGCTTAGATGGACACGTCGCTCCCTCTCAGCCGACCGTATCGACGAACGCGTCAAACTGACGGCTCAATGCCAGGAAATGCAGCCACAGATGTGTAGTCCTGCCGCAGCAGGTGCTGCATCGCTGCTTCTTCCAGACAGCTCGCCCGTTGTGTCATCTCCCCATCCCTGATAGCAATCTGCATAACAAGATTAATTATGATATGTTTAGTGCATGGAACGACTTGAGTATAGTCCGCTTGCGTTCGGGTTAAACCCATCGTCTGTCAGCACAGAACCTGTGGTATCGCACGTTGCTCTGTGTGCTTTTATATTTTATACCCTTGCCTTTGATGCAGTGCTCCCTTCCTTGCGGTCTACGTCACACGTGGCTTGTTCTACCAACCTGAAATCTCAGGGCATTTTTGAAATGGCAGATTAGGCTGTCGGGCATGTGCATTGACACTTAAATATTTAAAGTAAGATCTGAGACTGTGCTGTCCTTGGATAACTTCGCACACACAGCTGTCTTTGTCTTGCAGGTCATGCACTGTAGTCCACACTCATTGGCTTCATGAAGGGGGGGGGGGGTTCTTCCACTTCCTGCCATTACCACAGTACATGCTTTTAATACCTCGTTAGTGTTTGGCTAGGTTCTGCTGCACTTAAATGGTCTTGTTTCAACACGTCCGTGTACCTGCCCAGCCTGCTTCATGCACAGTGGTCAGAATAAATTGAAGTCAAAGTCTCCCTGTACAAATTGCCCAGTGGACTAGTGAGCTGTCACGCACTGGTATCTGCAGGTGCTCAGATTCCTGGCAAGGTTTTTGTAGCTTTTTGACCTTTCTTTGCTGTTTTATTGCAGAGCTGCGTGTATGCTTGACGTGCTTTCCTTCATTGAATTTGTAAAGCATTCTAGTAATTTTTCTCCTCTGAGGGCTTTCATAAGAGAATATCATGGTCATACTTGCTTGTACACAGATGGGTGTTTTATTAAAACAAATGGATACCCTTTATAAAGCCATATCAGCTCCTACTTACACTGTATTACAGCCTACAATTTGATTTAATTAAAAAGAGGATAGGGTAAAAGGGTTAAGGGGGAGGGGGGTCATGTACAAATTGAGAAAGGCATGCTGGGATGGAACTTCTGCATCTAGAGCCAGATCATAATGAGGTTCTGAACCAATACTGCTTCAGTAAAGATTTAACTATAGAATAGATTACTCATGAAACTGTTCGTTTTTGAGGTCGTTCTAGATATAACATCTTTTATACATTCAACATAGTCATTATGTAGTTTGTTAACAGAAATTTTGTGCTAAATAATACGTCTGCAAAGGAAAAAGGACATGCTTTTGACCTGAAAGTAAATACCTTTTTTTCCAGTCCGTATATTTGCCCAGCAGGGACCTTAACAATGGTTGTCAGCGCTGACTGGTTGCTAGGTAACAGTTAGCCTACCTTACTGCCTGCCTTACACAAAATTGCACAGAGCAGGTGCTGGTTATCAGAAATATGGAATGGCTCATAAAAACAGCAAGCTGATTGGGTTCATTAAAGAGAACTTATTTGAGCTGCCTTCTGTGGTACTTTTATAGCTTTTGTTTATTTGAATTTCA
Organism: Chitala chitala; assembly: GCA_025773905.1. Lineage (NCBI taxonomy): Eukaryota > Metazoa > Chordata > Actinopteri > Osteoglossiformes > Notopteridae > Chitala > Chitala chitala. The sequence goes on from JABJVR010047525.1 coordinate 9,263, forward strand.
TATTGAATATTTAGAGAGTGCAGTGTTGTATTTGATTTTAATTTTTTTTTTGTCAGTCCCAAGCTTGTTTTACCTTTCTTGCCCCCCCCCCCCCATTTATTGTAAAAATGTCACCAGTTTTGATTGTGCGATGTGAGCTCATCTCAGGGTACTGTATTTAACAGAGCAGCTGCGGATTATCAACTTCAGCCAATGGGACAGAAGAACAGGGGTGTCCGCAGAGGTTTGTTGCCTCACGTTGCCATCAGGTCGTCTAGAAGACAATAAGCTCTTCACAGTGGAGGAGGATCCTTCAAAGGCAGAGACTATATATAACTTTACGTGAAATTTCAGTGAGTTTGTGTCTTGGTGTGTGACATTTCCTGTTCCCCTTCAGCTCCGACACTGCGTTTCCCTTCTCGGTGATTTTGGCCTTAATTTATTTAACTTTATTGACAGCAGCATGCACAAGGCCTCAGTGACAGTTTCTGTCACCAGGTGGTGCTTTTTCCTACAGACTGTGCCTGGCTGTACTGTAGATGATATTAACAGAATGTTTGTTAGATCTGATAGGAGGTTAAACGCTTCTTTTAATATCGCAGATTTCTCAGTCACAGTCATTTATGAGATGGCACCATTATGAATAACAAAATGCCAAGTTTGCTAATTAGTGCTGGTTCCGGTGCTGGTTCTGCCTGAGGTGGCTGGTTACCAGCAGTACAAAACTCAGTTTCTCATGAGTCATGGGATTTAATACGTTGTTCACGGTGTTTATTATAATCAACAAGGGTCTCTAACCATTGTATTTTTGTAATTAATACATTGTGTTTTAGTAGTTCGTTCTCTGAAATGGGTATCACAAGCAGTAATTATTCACAGACTTCCCAGCAAACATTAGTCATCATTTATTCTTCCCCTTTTAAGTAGCACCAGAGATATGTGGCTAAGTGAGAATTAAAATCTGGTGAGAAGTAGGGCAGACCAAGTATTTTAATGTAAACAAAAAAAAAAAAAAGAAATGCAAAATATAAATGATTTTTCTTTGAAGGCACAAAAGGTAGTCAAAGTATACTCAATGTTGAGCATAGGACAGGAAATGTATTGAATCTAAAGTTAGTGGAACATAAAACTTTCTGCACATACGTGTCAGTGCACTGAAGACAATCAGAACGTTTATTGTCTTGTGACAGTAATTTTAACAGGAAACAAAGAGCGAGTTCCCAATTTTCAATGTTGGAGATTTTGTGCACATGGATGCACTAAGTGATCCATTTATGTGAATGGGATTCACCTTGTCTGATTGCATGCAGTAGGACAGCTGCTGTAACGCCGTTGACATTTTCAGCCACAGAGTTTTACATGTACATGCAGCGTTAATTAGTGCCATTTCCGGTGATTAAGCAAGAGGTGTATAGGTAAGACGGGATCCTGGGTGGAAACATTTGCGTTGCGCTGCTGAGCCTTTACATTAGGATCGAGCATGGAGTGAGTCCCTGGTAGCCGAGGAGTTGGCTTCTGTGCGGATTGCGTAGCATAATGAAATGACGTCTGACTAATCGCGTACATTGTGTTTCTCTATCCATCCGATGTATCGGTCCCATTTAGCTGCGCTGCCAGTTCCATGGGTCGGAGCCTCTAGGAGCTGAGTACAGACACTGCTTCTTCTTTTAATTAAATTTCACAACATGTGCCATACGTGTTTCTTTTTTTGGTTAGAGATCCTAGTCGAAAGCGGCTCTCGATGCACGCAGATGCCGGCTCGCTTCACGCAGTCCTCTCTAACTTTTGCCTTTGATGCTTGAGTCCCGTCGTGTCTGGGACCGAGAAAGTGAAGGGCTGCGTCAGGCGAGGCCGTGCGTTTTCCTGCTCTGGGTTTAACCTCTCCCAGGCAGTTTAATCGAACATTAACACGAGGCTTGTCTTACAAAACCGCTCAAAGTTTGAGTAAACACAGAGCCAAATCCATGTTCTGTAAAATATCCATGCTAGTGGCCTTGTTTCACGGAGCTGCTCCGGTCTATAGCACATGGTTCCTGACTTTCCCTCTGAGAGCAGGAGAAATACAGACAATGCAGAAGCTGGCTTCCGTTCTCTCTGGCTGGCAACCTGCTGCCAACTTCTCCGATTAATTTATTCTACTCTCATACAGCTTTTTGTTGAGCGTAGGTGGTTGTTGCTTATAGTTCTAAGCTTCTTTCTGCTGATGTAGTTTATATCTGAAGCAGTGCTCATATCTGTAAGGAATACAATAGTAATATAATAATTTAATAGCTTTTTATTGTCATTACATACATATACATGTTACACACACACACACACACACGTCGCAATAAAATTTGTTCTCTGCATTTGACCCATCCCCTGGTGGAGTAGTAGGCAGCCACATGCGGCACTCAGGGAGCTGATGCTGAGCGTCTTGCTCAAGGATACACTTGGGCTGGGATTCAGATCGGGAGACTCCCACATCTCCATCGCATGCTTCCATTCACTCCGTTGTTGCAAGGCTGTTTGTTTGTACATGATTTTGTAGTTTATACAGAACTTACATTTTATATGTTTATGCTTTCACTTTACTTGAATGACTTGTGACAGTTGCTTGAATTAATCATGTGCACTTTGATGACAGGATAGCACTTACTGTTAGTTAGATTCTCTGATACTGTTTGACTTCGTTCGTGACAAGCACGTTTACTGTTATTCATTGTAAGTCGCTTTGGACAAAGGCATCTGTGAAATGAATAAATGTAAATCTACCCATTGAGCCACCAGGCTGGTTAGGTGTATCTTTAAGCACAAGGTGTATCATTTAGTGCTGTTTTTGGAAGTTTCTGGTTTTGTCTTCCTTGGGAAATAATCACTTTGTAATGATACAATACTGATTCAAACCGAAGTATTCATGCAGTCGTCTTGCAGTATCAAAACTATGAACAGATTCAGGTGCACAACAGGAATCATCTGGTCCTGTCTTTTGTTGTTCAGGAATTCTCAACATTGCTGTGATGAACAGCTGTTTCTGCAAATTAACATAGTTCATTTCTAAAAAAGTAGTCTGAGGCCCACAGAAACAGCAGCAGAGGTGCTAACCAGGTTTGACGAATATGCTTATTATCACCATTTAAATACAACCAAGGTTACAGATGTTTACTACACATTCTGGTCGTTGGAACGGGTTTTTACCTAAAACACATTATCAGCATTTCCTTTCTTGGCTTTCAGGGACACAAGGCATTTTCATAAATGTGAAGTAAACCTCTCGAGTTACCAAACTGTGCATGTGCTTGTGTGACTTTGAAAAACAATGGGTTTTGCTAGCCAGGCTACAAGACACCCATCTCCTGTCCAGGACAGGGCAGCCTATTAGCCCGTGAAATAATAAACAAAGCCCTGATTTACAGCTGGCACCACAGGCCTCCTGGATGGATCCAACAGGAGCACTCTATCACAGGTTTAGAAGCAACACTTAATGACACTAATCCATCATCTGCTCCCCCTCCCCCGCCCCACTGGGGGGAAATGTATTACGATAGGTTATAAATACAGCACCAATATATTCAGAGCTGCAAAGGACTGTTTGTTTCACGGCTGGATCCCAACTGCATTCAGTGCTGAATCAGAAGCCGTAATCTTAGGACCTGTTAGTGTTGTGCGACACTTTCTTTTATGATTTGTTAGTGGCTTAAATTATACCCTGCTTTTCACAACACTAGGCCCTGCCTTTTCCAGTTACTTGGTGCCTTTTTCCAAACGTGTAGCCATTTCTATATTTGTAAATGTGGACGGATGAGCGGCGAGTCGTCGTGACTTTGAATGTATTTAACATTAATGAATATACTGTTCCCAGAAATCCACAGCTGTGCAGGTAGCGGTGCGCTGTCTGTCCTTTGTTGGAATCAGTAAATAACAGTCGTCAGAACAACACGTGTCCCACAATGCTGACTAATTCTCTGTATTGAGAAAGAGACAGCAGGAGGCCAGTCGTTTGAGGAAAAAAGAAAAGCTTCACATCCATGGAAGGGACCAGCTGTTGGACTTTTTTTTACAGAGCTGCTTAACCAAAGATGCTTCGGTAAATATTTAATTAAATGGGTGAAAGTTTCTACTTTTAAGATACTTGTTTTGACCGCAGCAGTGTACGAGAACTGAACTTTTTAATAAGATATGTATCTACTATTCTGCCTGTATTTGTGTGTTATGCATGAATAATACGGGCAGAGTAGTGTGTGTGCGCATATGTGTGTGTATATAAAACACCACGCACACATTATTAAATATGCATCTCTGTGCTTACTATGTTTCCAAATTTGTGCTCCATTCTCTGTGCGCAGAATTTGCATGTTCTAATGTGCTTCATGTTAGTTTCCTCCCACGTTCTAAACGTGCTGTTCAGGTGAAGTGCTGTTCATTTGTGTTGGTGACCCATGTGTGCATCAGGCTGCCCTGACACACCCAAACCTTTTGCCCTTGTGTTCTGCAGACAGCGTGGAGCTCTTGCACGCTGAATAGATGGGACATGATTTAATGAATTTTTTAGTGGGAGGACGTGCATTGTAAGTGTTCCATTTGTGTTTTCGATGCCAGGATTTCTGCACGTGAAGCTGAGCAGATGCCAGCCTTCCGTGTCGGGGCGGTTGGCCGACACTTGTGGCTGTAAGTGATGCGATGTGTTGGCGGTGAAGGGAACAGTGTTCAGTGTTGTGAAATCAGCTGTGAAGCCTTACTGGTGCCAGTTAAAGCCACATTCCTGTTGGTGTGGTTTGACGTGGCTCGTGAGTTGATGATGTTGTCTGAGAATGTTGTCAAGGTGTGAACGAGGCAACTGTCCTGTGGCGAAACTCAGATTAACATTTAGCAAAGGCGTAAGGCTGATATTCGCATTTACTCACAAGTTTGTTTAGGTGCTAGGATTTCAGTACTTTCACGTTCTGTTTTCAGCGTTTCATTGAAATTCGGTTTGTGTGAAGAGATTGATCACCCTATCAGATTGTAGAATAGTGTGGATTAAAATGTGGTTGAAATTAAACACAAAAAAGACAGTTAAAAAATGCGTGTGTGTGTGTGTATAATACACAGGACAGTTGTAAATTTAATGGTTTAATGCATCATGATGCAGGAAAATATTTTCAAAAAGTAATACGAGTTTAATTTTTAACATATTTAAACAATTTGAGATATGCCTTAAGATGGGCACTGTGAAAATACTGAACCAAGATGAAATCTAAAACCGTGCGCTGAATGAGTTTTTGTTCTTGCATTTACAGAATTGGCATGTCTGCTTTGAGGCACCTTTTGAGAATGAACTGTGCTGTATAGGAGTACTGATTGATTGCCACTTTCTGCCACCTTTCCTTTTGTCCCTGCAGGAAACAGACTCTGTAAGGATCTAAAGCACTACCTGAGCCTGCGATTCCATAAAACGTCTCCAGATCATGCACTGCAGCAGATTATCAGGGCCAACCTGTACCGCCATGCTGTGCCTTGTGAGTCCCTCTTCTTTTCCTCCTCTTCTGTAGCCACTGAGCCTGTGGCTCAGTTTAAGCTGTAAGGCTAAAATACTTGGCTTATAAACTGGTGTTTACTGTTCACCTTGTGGACTTTTTCTGTGAGGTGACTGTCGACTGTCCTGAACCTGTGTGTTCCGAAGCAGGTTAGAAGTCACAAGGACTGTAACAGGATTGGACAGATAACTGTAGCAGCAGCAGACTGGCAGCCCTGTGGAGCTGAGTTTAGGGATTGCGGAGCGCTGTCTCATTAAACTCAATGCTTTTATTGATGTGGGCCTGTAACATGAAACTGTACAGGTGAAGCTCTGATTTGTGTCTCCTAAAAAAAGAAAATTGTTCTGCATCACCCTCTAAAAGGCTTCCATGCTTAATTATTTTATGTGACAGATCAGCTGGTTGTGTAGCTTAGCACACAGGCGAAAAGTCACATGGTCTGCGGTGACATAACTGACTGGCAGATTGTGTTTGAGTTATTAAAACAAAAAGATTTTTTTTTTCCTCAATCAGTACAGTCATTCTAATATCAATTCTAGAAAATACCATTCAAGACAACAAAACTAAGTGAATGTTTCTTAAATTATCAGATTTAATTAGTTTGTATGCCTTAAAACACCTACTATCGCAGATTTTTACACTGCTTGAGATGACATCACAAGTACAAAATTTTTTTAAATGTTAGGTGAGGAACAGATTAAATCTGTACATACTTGTTCTTGGATGGATGTAAGAGTCATTCTGTCTCTTGGAAACAGGTTGCATAGCTGTTGGTTATGACAGTTGCATCCACACTTTGAGTGTCTTGTCACTCAGGTGTGTCACTGACCCGGGAAGGGGGTGGGTTAGCAGGGGGTTGAGCTTGAAAGAGCTTTAGCCTTTAAGTGATGGTGGGGGCACTGTCTGATGATCCATCAGGGACGCCATCACTAGGGCCCACACTGACCAGCACCTCTTCCATGGTGACCTGGGGCTTTGTTGGTTTTGACCAGACAGTTATTGATCCCTGCTTTTCAATTCATCTGCTGCTTTTGCATTTAATGTCCTTGGGTATGGAAAGAAAATGTCTTACCATTATGTAGTTAGCACATTGGATATATTAAAAAAAGTTAAAAAAAAAAAAAAAAAAAAAAAACCCTTGGTGCTAAAACTGCTGAGACTGCAGATGGCTGGTAAGGGAGGCCGATCGAGAAGATTTATTATACAGCTGAGACCTTTGGTGCTTAGTCAGGAGAATATTTTGGAAATACCTGTAATGTATGCATGGTAAAGAATCCCCATTATATTACCATAATGGGGAAAAGAGTGCAGCCTTTCACATGTTTGTTGCACGAGGACACGCGACGCTCTGCGAGTGGGTCAGGTCGGGTCAAAGCAGTGGTCGGAACAGGTGGCGAGCCCTCTTTGTCAGATGGAGGTGATGGATAATGGGGCAAAAGTCATAATGGCAGAACTCCGCCAGGGGCGAAGAACGCATGAATAAGTCATAGGCAGAGGCTCCTCTGCCCTCACTGGCCTTAATCGCAAGTGGGTGGCAAGGAGGAAAGAGAAAACAACTTACAGAAATTCTTATTAGGCAACATTGTATTGTATTTGATGCAAATATTTCCTGTTTCATAACTGAGAAATCTGAACCTCTGTGTGAGATGTAAAAATGTAAAATATAAAAGTAAAATATACTTTTATGATTGTGCTGAATGAGCACATTGCCAGTGCATAACAAAAATATGAATACCTTATTGAATGCTACAATGTAATTCTATCATAATGAGGCAATGGGCAGGGGTGGGATGGTGGCTCAACCTCTTACCATACGGTTGTGGGTTTGATTCCCACACCTGCTTTGTATTGTGCATGCGCGAAATTGTGGACATGTGTTTGAGTTTCCCATGTTGCCTTGGCACCTCACAGAGGGTATCCAGTGTTGCCTGGTTTGGGTTCTAGAATTATATAAATGATTTGGAAAATAAATTAATCATTCATTGACTTCATTCCATGCTTATTTGCAAGAAATTATGTACCATAACGTAATTATTCAACACAGCACAGAGCAAGAGGAATATTAGTAATAGACGCTACAAACAGTAGTTGACGTATTTCTTAACAACTGCCATTATTTC
>JABJVR010047526.1:0-27344 GCA_025773905.1 Chitala chitala
GAGCACCTTTGGGATGTGGTGGAACGGGAGATTCGCATCATGGATGTGCAGCCGACAAATCTGCAGCAACTGCGTGAAGCTATCATGTCGATATGGACCAAAATCTCTGAGGAATGTTTCCAACACTTTGTTAAATCTATGCCATGAAGAATTAAGGCAGTTCTGAAGGCAAAAGGGGGTCCAACCCAGTATTGGCAAGGTGTACCTAATAAAGTGGCCAAAAGTGTATATACACATGGGTTCCTTTACCAGTTTCCTTGTTCTAAGCAAAGGAACAGCTGGGGTCAGAGTGTGTGTGTGTGTGTGAGTGTGTGTGTTTGTTTCTTTGTTGGAGGCCAACTCCACTACAACATGAGGCTTATTGAGAGAACTCGATCACTCAGGCAAACTGAGCAGGAGTCAGTGCGATTCTGTACTCCATCTACGGTGCATTAGGACCTTTCTGAAACACCAAAGTCCTGCTGCAGCCACAGTGCCAACAGGCCAACACATGGCAGTAAAACGCATGAGGTAAGCACAGCTGTGAAGTGTCTAGGTCTAAACAACAGCCCAGTGCTTTACTAACATATCTCTACACTGCACACTGCCACACAGTGACTAACCACTTGTGTCTAAGTAGCTCAGAACACTGTGAGTAATTTAAAATAGATACAGTATACTTATATGCCCCCCCACACACACCTACCTGAATGAAATTCATGACCATGACCCGCAGTCTGCCAGACGAGTCCCCTGTTCTGGCAATCAGGTTGGGCCAAGCCTGCTCTAAGCAGTGTGCAATCTCTGCTTTGCCCAGTTTGTGCTTGGGTATAAACTGGGTCAGAACCATCTTCAAAAGTTTCAAGGCAGCTTGAAACACCTGCAATAGTGGCAAGAGAGAGAAGAAAAAATGTTAAAATAAGTTTTTTGCACAACAGGTATTTATGAGGGCTGTTGATAAAAGAAGATCACGCGCGCGCACACACACGTGCCCAGTCACAAACCAACTGAGAGGACACCCAGAAACCTGAACCACAGGCTAGAGTCAGACAAAAATGTTTAATAACAGTGGTGCATCATTTCCCTGTAAGAACTGCCCCAATGAACACAGCAGATCTGAACTACTTAATAACACTTAATGGTAGCAAGATGAAAGAATGAGTAAGAGGGCAACTTACTGCATGTGTGTGTGCTTACGTTTGCAGACGCCACATGTTTGTGATATCCAAGGGAGCTCATAATGACTGAACACGCGGAGACAGAATTTGCATTTACGGCAGCTGCAAACTATCCCTGACCTTGAAGTAGGCATCTCTTTGATCTCTCGACTGGTGAACCTATCCTGTTATGCTATAGTCCTAGAAGCACTGAGTTGCTCCATCTGAGTTCATTACACACACTATAGACCTGACTTGCGGCACCCTGATTATCTTCAGCATAATGATAACCCCAAAGGTTGAAGGTCACCTGATTAACATGAGCTAGGCCATACGGTTTGCCCTTGTTGGATTCCCAAATTGCAGATCATTAAACAACACAGACCTTATAACCATGTCTTTTGTCTAGTTCACTAGGTTGGCAGTTTCCTTTTATTTCAACAATCCTTCACTTCACAATAAAGTTACATACACCATTCATTACATTTCTTCAAAAGTGGAAATGTGTAACCATGAAAACAATATCGATATTCATAAAAAAATTAAACAGATTCTGGCAAACTAAGATCTCCCAAGATTTTGAACAACAGGACAAATTAACCAGATAATTTGAAATATAACTTCTGGGGGAGTCATTGTCTTGGCGTTTTCTCATGCATCATATTGATTCCATTTAACAGCCGTCATACATAGAAAGCTAAAATTAAGACTGTTGTTGTCATGACAATGATCTTGCTATTCTGGTAAAGATGACAATGCTGAAACACAAAACTGCATAAGCACGCCACAAAGGTGGGAATTTAATTTGATACTTTTAAAAGGCTACTTTACGTTCTCCTCCTCATCACCATTATCACCATTATTGAGTGACATTAGCAAAAAAGAAGGAATAAAGACACTAATGACATGGAGAATACCCCACCCTTACTAATCATGTTCAAAAGCGTTTAAAGAACAGAGCATTGTGGGAATGTAACCAGGGCCAAAAGCCCATTGTTCTTGGACAAAATCCGTGGGTCACAGAACAAGCTGGCCAATAAACTGTTACTATTACAACACCCAGCAGAGGAATTCGACCAATCCTATTAATCAGTCACCTGACAGTGGTACAATAGCTGCTCAAACACAGAGGAGGACACATCAAACACAGAGGCTGAAAGGAGGAAGAGCAGCCCTCCTAAAACCCTTCTTCACACTGGCCACCTAGGTTTAACCTCTTACATTAATATTCCACATTAAGTGTTCCTTAATTGTACCAGGAAATGCAGATGAAATTACCTGAGCCGATCGTTTTTCCTAGGAACATCTTACCACAAAACCAGGGCATGTTAAATGCACAAACACCTCCTAAAATTTTAGGAAAACAAAAACCAAAACAGACACACATTCTTCACACGTGTTCAGCACATTCGTCTTTTGGAATATTGCGTGAATTAGAACGGCCCGGCCCCTACAAAACAAAGCACCGGACAGCAGCGGTTCACACTCTGAGTTGTCCCGGCCCTTAGCGTGTCCTCCTAGTTCTATCTGGGCTTGCTCACATGAGGTAATGTCCTTGGATTTGATTTACATTTTTTCCCTAACCAGACAACATGAGGTAATTCTGTTCAGTCACACTGGCGGCCTCTCACTGGCCAAAGTGGCTCCTTAGGCCTGGATTTGCTTTTTAATTGTTGGTTTTTACATTAATATGAAAAAAAAAAAAAATCAATCCAGCTGTCCATTAATAAAAAAAATATATTAAAAATGCAGGAACTGGATGTGCCTTGTTCAAACCAGGACAGCCACTATAACTACTGTACTAGAAGACTAAGCCTTTTATCTTAAACAGAATGACTATGTATGTTTAACAGAAACAGCTTTGCCTGGATTCAAACATGTGTAGAATTAGCCCACTGAGTTAAAGACCCAACTCCCCCTGCTAAGAGGAACTAATCAAACTCTCCTCTCGACGAGCGGAGGTTCCTACTATAGCAGATTTACTAACACCAGTATATCTTTCACCTCTAAATGTCCGTAGCAGCCACAGCTACTCGACAGCAGTCGACATTTATCTGGGTCGAGGGACCAACATAACAGGAGTAGCAACTCTACCAGAGTTCAAACTCAGACAGCCACAGCCAGAATAGTTACCAGACAACAGGATTAGCCTACTGAGCCACAGAACCAAGTCCTCTGCTCAAACTCTTTCTCCAAAGACCACAGGTTACTCCTCTAGCTGACGTATTCAGTCCCTCTGTATATGCACACTTCATTTTTTCCAACCCAGTTAGCAAAAGGCAAATGCGTTCCAGAACATGCCGGACTATGGGCATCCTGGTGGGAACGTGGACTTACTGAGGACACCGGGTCCCTAAGGGCCTTCCTGATCAGGAACACGGCTGCCCTCAGGACGCCACGGACCTCCTCCTTCGGTGTTCCAATGGGCATCTCCGACAGCTTGTTAGAAGCAGCCAGCAGAGCTTCCTCCCGATGCGACCAGCTCCTTGAGTAGGCTCCTGCTACCTGGGGGTGAAGGTATCAGCCTCTTCAGCACTCCTGACTTGGGACAACATGGGAATGTGCAGCCCTTTGTTTTGCCTGATACCCTAACTGTTGCTCAGACCTAATTACAGCTCAGGGTGAACTAAGTTGTGCTCGGCAAAAATTTAATGTTGCATAAAAAAGGTGTAAAAACCAGCATCCCTTGCCTGTCTGCCTGATAACCTCCAGTTACCTGCCTCTCCCTCCGAATCAGCACCTGTAGAGTTGATGGAGGAACACGGAGGACACGGAGGACAGTGGAGTCCCAGTCACAAGGACGACACATCACGCCACAGTCCCTGACAATAATGTACCTCAGCAGCGCTTTATTTTACTAACACAAAACAACACCCTGCAAGGACAGTGGCCTTCTACAGTGGTGAGACACGAACAAAACCTTGATGTCGTGTGGAAACAAAAGGATTCACTTTTACACAGACATTATGAGTACTTGTGGTAATGTTTGCAGTAATGGAGGAAAAAAGTCGAGTTCTACATGATAATTTATCGGAGTGACATATAGACTGCCCGTTTATTTACTGATTACATTTCCAGTCATACTTGGACGGATAATAATAAATCAGCTCGGCTTGATCTTTTTCGTCTCTAAGCACCAGAAAGGAGAAGTCAGGCGACAGCACATGCTATAACACCGGGCTTGTGAAAGCACACAGCCAAATAAAAGGGGTGCTTCATGAGAAAGAGGCACGCTGTTTCTACGGGAGCGGGGGCAGGCAGCACCCCACAAGCACTCACCCCGACCCCCATCTCCCTCACACCCCTCACCAGGTTGTCACCGAACACATCGATGGCCATGTGGGCCTCCCTCCTCGCCTTCTCGCTCAGAGGCTCCGGCTGCCCCGAGACACTCAAGCTGTGGGGAACATCCTCAGTCTGGGCCTGTGGCTCCTGCCTCTCCTCCTTCACCTCCTTCACCTCCTCTGCCTTCTCTTCCTGCTGCTGTTGCTTCTCCTCCTGCTCTGGATGCTTGGAAAGGGTTGGTAGAGGCCTCTCATCAAAGGGCAGGTCAGCAACCTGTGCAGACAGTGAACAGTAGTTTACTTACTGTCCTGATTATCAATCTGCAATCAGTACTTTTTGCTGTGATAAGGGCATCAAAGACCACTGAGTTTCTTGGGTACAAGTTGGAAACTCTCTTTAGACTCCAAGGAACATATGAGGGCATATATGGGCTCACAGCTGAAAACACAAAGTTCCTACACACACACACACACACGCACCAATGCAGAAGTGGCACAGGGATAGATACTGTAGAATACTGTGTGGATAGATACTAGAGGAGAGGATGTTTGTAGAGGATCACTACAACTACTGATACTTTTGGCAAATGTATGCTGCCACAGGGCTACACCGTGTGCACATTCCCTCATCTGAATATAAAAATCTTCCACACAGAATTAGCTTGTCAGGGTGGCCTTCCGCTAACAAAAGCTAAATGTGCTGAAACGGCAAAATTGTGTTGATGTCAAAAAGCAGCAACACCGTGATGAAAAAGTGAACAATAAAAGGGGTAGGCTGTCAGTCAGTTAGGGTGACGTGTGTGTTTTTAATGGCCACATCCTGCTGTAAAACCAGAGCCGCTTCCAGCTGGCAAGATTACACCCACAGGGGGCCCCTGCCCACAATACAAGGCTCGCAAACACCAAAATCAACCAACTGTTTAAGTGCTTTAATTAAATAGTGAAACTGAAGCCGTGCATGGACTATGGTGTCTTTATGTGAGCTCGGCCCTCGGGATGGGGACCTCCGAGAGGCCCCTCAGTGCCTGGTCACCACACGCGAAGGGGCACCCCACCTGCGTGGTAACAGGAGCCCACAAATGGCTCTCCTGACAGTGACGCAACGGCTCACCGCCTTGCTGCCCCATGACCTTTCTATGTCAGAGCGCTATTAGAAACACAAATCGAGGGACTTTCCTTCCATCTCTGTGCTTCAGTTCATGCATGTATTCTCAAAAAAAAAGAAGAAAGTATGTTTGTGCTTAGTGAACAAACCCACGACATTCTGCTAATTAAACAGAGAAGGGTACTTTGCAAAAATGATAATACTGATAGTGCTGTTGATTGTTAGTTTTTATTGTTGTTCCACGATCCTGCAAAGGATACGCAGTTGGATAATGTATAGATGGGTGGATAACCATAATGGCAATATTATTACTACTCCACTACTGTTTTTGGTTTGATAATGCTTTTTATTCAAAGCAACGGACAAGACATTTATACAAAATAATATTTACTAATTCCACCTTTAAGGGATTTTACAGCTGACCAGTACCCAGTAGTACAAAACATACTCAGATGTTTGGGCATTAGTCCACAGCCTGCTTAGCACCACTCTATCTCAGTTTCAGATGTGGCCTGTTCTCCGTGAGCTTACAGTACTGTCAAGAACCTCTGGCGGGCCTGAGGATGGGGGTGGGAGGCTCTGGGTGGACCGCAAGGTGGACGGGTTTGGGTCGGTCGCCGCAGGCTCGTAAGGTTCGTCACGTGTGTCTTCCTTTTGAGCTTCAGGACACGGCTGCCCTTGCGAAGGTGAACACGGCACCTCTGTCTCCTCGACACAGAAGCTGGATAGCTTTTGAATCTATGCAAAACACAGAAGGACATGCAAACTTTGTGGTTAAATAACTTGAAAGTGGGAATGTCAGCACCTGTCAACAACGTTAATGGGAAAGAAACATCTACGAAACAAAAACAGATGGCTGTAGAGAGTCCCGGCTACGATGGCCTTCTTCAGCAATGCAGTTTGGTAATGTGTTAAAGGACAAGTGACGCACAGCAATGATGTATTTCTATGAAAAATACTGCAGTAACAGTCACTCAGATATAATGCAGCTAAAAGGCGGATAATTACCACTCATAACTATATGACTTTGACAGGATACCGTATAGTACCATAAAGTTTTGGTGCACACTTATCTTAAAGCTTAGCAAACTCTGTGTGGGATAAAAACAGAATCAGTGAAAACTGGAAATAATGATGATGTAGCAATGAAAGAGGCAAGACACCAAGCAGTCAAATGTGTAAGGATGCCAATCAAACACGTGAGGTAGGTGCAAGCCAGCAGACATGTGCTCTACCACTGCTGCTCAAGTGCCAGACTTCGTACATAAAGAACATCGCTCCACAGAAAACCCTCTTTCTGTTGCAAAACAAGAAAAAGACCTCACAACGAGAAAGGCCCGCCATTCCCGAAAAATGAAGAATGTTCAATGTCAAAATACACACTGAGATCAGAGGGTGCGGCCATCAGAAGGTGGTCACCAACCTGAACCGAGTCAAACAGGCCCAGCTGCTCTAACTGCTGGTAGACATTCTGACGAAACTGGTCCATTTGCTCTTTCTTCTGCCTGGCTGTGTCGTAATCCTCCTTCTCGATGGCAGAACGTTTCTCCACCTCGAAGCGGGCCAAGCGCTCCCCAACCTAGCCGACAACCAATCAGTGAGCTCCGGGGGCCACCAAATGGAACATAAAGAGACATTCATATCCTGCTGCTGACTCTGTGTAAAACGTTATTTGGGAGGTACACAGGTAAGCACTCTTTTCCTCAAATACACATCTTCATGCAGACATTAAAATCATGTCTAACAAATTACGTTAGTATTTTATAGTACACGGTTACAGGACAAACAGATAGGTGTAAATATAGATTTTACTTGAGAAGCTAAAATTGAAAAGCATCTCTCATATGCCCAGAAACTGCTAAGTTATTTAATCAGCCTAGAGAGATGTTCATGAAGTACAGAAACAAAAACAGTCAATGTGTTTTGCACTTCCAACTCATAATATATTGGCGTAAACAAGGACTTTGAAATTAACCTCAACAATCAAAATAAACGGGCCACACTAAATAACGTACAAAGCCATCTGGATGTTTTCTTACATCATACAATGTCAAAGAGTACTGTACTAAAAAGTATTCAAATATTATGAATTAGGAAATCAACCTTGCCTACAGAAAATGTACTGATAAATTTCATTAGCAGAATATAACATAAAGTCCTCTTGACCAGTAGGCACACCAGCAAACATATATTTAAATATTATTCAGGGAATACAAGTGTTACTTATTTATACTAAAGTATTCCTTTAATTGCAATGAAGCAGATTTTGAACATAGACTTCTTTATTTTTGTTTTATGCATCATATGCATCTGACCCATGTCAAAACATAAGGGGCACAGTGCTACAAGGTCAACAAACATCTTTCAGGTGTATTCCGCAAATGCAGTTGTTGTTTATATTATATTACACCTTTTACAATTTAATTTGAATAGGTTCTGAATACAGACAATCCAGTTTTTGACGCATTGGATAACTCTGAACAATAAGGAAGCGGTGATGTTACCCGCCATCAGTGAGAACTAGGGGTCCACATCGGTTCGATATTTATCGTCTATATCGATGCTTCCTAGCCGATACGGGAATTGGTACAAATCTCGTGTTGTCCGATCGATATGAATTGGCCATTCATTAATGATCGGAACACAAAAAATACGATTTTTTTCATGGGTAAACAAACTAAAATGACAGCGACGGCGAACCATATCGCAATGCTGGGAAAATGTGACGTAATCGTGTATGTGCAGATGTGCTTGAAATTCTGAAAGTCTGCTTTTATGTTTGCTCAACTGCGTTCACATGCAAGATGCCAAAATTCAGCAAAGTTTGGAAATACTTTGAGGAAACACCAGATGGGCCAAAATGCAATAATATAGTAATTATAATAATTATAATAATAATTATTATAACAATAATAAGATGATTGTATTTACAGGATTCGGACACCTCACAATATTTTACAGAACTGTGCGAAATGTATAACTTTTATTGATATGCATATCGTTGATACGTATCGTGTATCGACTGAGTATATTGACGATATGTATCGTATCGTTTTAATCTACCGATATAGAGCCCTAGTGAGAACATTGCCACTGCACATACTGTAAAACTGTTTTGCAAGTACAGATGTTGCATAACAAAACATTACGTACATACAGACAACTGCACACTTTAATGCACAAAAAAAGGATAAACCTGAAAGAAATGCAACAAAATCCTGACCATGCACACAATAAAGTACATCTTACTGTACATCATTTATATGGAAATATAATTCAATGTTTTCATTAAATACACAAGCATTTGATGTTCAGATAAACCACTTAATATATTATTTTGTTAGACGGCTTCATACTTTTTGAACAGTACTGTATACAGTATTTAATACCTGAGATGAGATGATTAACTTCCATAAATGGGACTAGCAGTGTGATGATTCAGCAGTAAGTACTGTCCCCTCATATCTCCAGGGTTATGCTTTGAACCCAGCGCTTGGCACCATGCATGTGTGCAGGCTGCATGTTCTACTTGTGCCTGTGTGGGTGTCCTCCCACAGCCTACAGACGGAGTACAGTGAGATGGAGTGTCTCGTGTTGGGCTGCCACACTATACGCTGAACTTTGCTTCCTGGTCGATTGTCAGTGCATTGCCAGACAGTGCCAACAAACTCCTCATTAATCACTGCTCCAGTACTGGCTCTCGCCTAATTTCATTAACTGCAAGCCCAAACACCAACGCCATGAATGACATGCAGGAAGTGAGATCTGATTACACTGTGTCACTGGATACTTTCAAATACAATAGAAACATGGAAATTCATTCACCGCGAGACCCACGCTCAAAAGGGCCTCATTGCGAAGCTAAGTCAGATGATAAAAGGAAGAAGAACAAAGACTACTGTGCTGAACTTAGACGCGGTATAAGATCCAGGGAACAAACAGCGAGGTGACCGGAGCAGGGTGTCTGCGGTACCTTCTGCAGGTCCACCATGGCCTGCTTGAGAGACTTAGCCTGGCCGTACTCCTCTTTGCGCACGCTGTCTTGCTTCCGCTGGTCCAGGTCCCGAATGATCTGTGCCACCTCGGGGTCCTGGTACATGTCAAAGGCCAGGTCATCCAGAGGGGAGACTGACTCCTGCTTGCTGGGTGGGAAGCACAATCAATCCACTGTTACTGGAGACAGCTGAGAGGAGAACCAGTGCCTACACATCTGAAGGCTGTGCAGCAGCAGTCAAGCTTAAGTCTGTCCACACACTCAAACTGGCAACATTCAGTATAAGTACTACTATAGTCTTCACCACACCATAGTCCACACCATCTACTGACAAATAGCTCGCATGCATCAAACTGAAATGTGAACGCCTCGTTCTTGTTTAGTTTTCTGTGGTTTGAAATCTGGTCTTATTTTACCTGAATGCTTTCACTCAAGTGTGGGACATACACTCAGACCCCAGTATGATCTGCCTCTCTGTACTTAGGGGGTAGTGTGTTTTTGTGTGTGAGGATTGGAGGGGGAGGGGCAATAACTACTGTAAACCATTGTCTTAATGCTTTCTGGGCTAGCAACAAAGGCCAATATAATATCTCAGGCTACAATTATGTAATATTGCCCATAGAAACAATTGCGTGTATGTTGTGTGCTTGCACATCAAAATGCATGAACTCACAAACACATATACAGAAATGTGGAAAAAATTATAATTTATGTTACCTTGAATAAATACCCTCCAAAGACATATTCTGCCGAGTACTGTTGAGATAATGTTCAATCAGTTGATCTTTTGTGGTCTGGGTAAAAAAATAAAATATGTTAAAACAGGTTAACCACATTCTTTGAGTGAAAAACTGAAAGACTCACACAAACATACATTATATATACTGTTGTTTACATATGATACTAGCCACGTTTTCCAAGGCAGGACCTCAAAAGAATCTCCCCCAGTTTTGAAACGGAAAATAACTCCTAATACCCACAACACCCATTCTATTCTAAAAAAATAACAAAGGGATTAAGGTAGACTCCTACTAATTTATGATAACGAATGATGTATTCATAACCATGGGAAGGGCGAGTACCCACACTCCTGAGAGGTGTATAGATACAGCAGCCCTTGCCATGACACTACAGTTGTGCTGAACAGGGACAATGAGAGCATTGTTAGGAGTACTCCATTCTGTAAGAAATAATCTACCTGCTCCAGAAGACCTCAGTCTACGAGTTTATCCGATTACTCTCGTTCCATGTCCTGTCTGATTACACTGCCCTGAGTCATGATGCCGTGTTATCTCCATTCCTACAGTCCGGCCCAGTCAGAGCAGCCTAAGGGGCTGTGTCAATATCATTTCGCTGTCAGAATTATATTACCTGGCGAATATCATTTGGTGACTAAGCACTCTGACATAAAGATACCTGCAGGTAATCAGTAATGCTCAAAACTGTCTCACAGTGGAAAAAAAAAATGTTTGGGACTGACTAGCTTATTGTTGCATTCCAGTGGGCCCCATGTTTAACCTTTTGAACGTCCACTTGCCGACGGCGCGTGCGCTAAAACAGTACCGTTTATGTCACAACACTCTTTGCAGTGGTCCTGTGGCGAAAGGTTACACTTTCTTGAATGCATAAAAATTACACCAAATCAAAACACCAACAAGTCATAACATTAGTGGAATAATTCAGAAACCATTCATATAGCGCCCTCTAGAACAATGAAAGCAGCACAGCAGAGGGGAATAAGGCATTACACTTACAAGTAAATCTGTTTCCTTGTCATCAACTGCATCTCCCAGTACATTTACTGCAACAAGTGCCACCTGGGGGGGGGGGGAGAGTTTACACTTTGCAAGTTCATATTGTAAAAAATAAAACAAACTTTGTTTTATTGTTGTCTGATTAAGTGGGGGTGTCTGATTTGATGTACACAATCTAAAAAGCAGCTTTTAAAATTAAATAATTCATATAAAATGTCTTTGACATTTTTATACTATATATGCTACATCACATTCAGATGTAACTATTCTGAACCAAGTTTAAATTTAAAATTAAGCAGATAAACTCTACCCATCACAAGCTTTAAAGTCCAAAAATGTAGTTAAATCATATATTCTGTAAATTGTGTATCAAATTTTGCATCCTAGCATTTTGACTCTAAATTCAAACTGACAAAGTGAATATTAGGAGAACTGCAACATTGTGAACTGGCCCCAAATCAGTGTAATTTTACCTGATTGTACAGGTTGTAGCGATTAGCATAGTTTCTGTGTAAAGTGAGCCTCAGGTATGTTCCAACAGCATCCACGTGAACAGACTTCAGCTCACGAGCCTTAAACCCTGTTTTCTCATTGTCTGATAGAGACACATACCTAAAAGGAGAACCGCAAAACACACACACAATCATCTATCTATCCTTTCTTGTAACATTACAATAGTAATAATAAACCATGTTAATATTACTAATGTCATATCAGAAAATAGAACTGAGTAGCAGACACAAATACACTATGTCAAGCAGACGGGGGCAAATTAAAGAAAAAACTTGAATAAACACGTGGAGAAATATTAACAAATGCAGATGCTTCCACACAGGTGCACCACATGGTACAACAATAAACATCCCATCATGCTCTGTGGTATGTATAAAAACACTGAGCACACCCACCTGACTCAGATTTTGGCTCAAGATGACAAGAGGAAAAGATCTAAGTGACTGTTATAAAGACTGTTATAAAGGCTGCTCTTCTGGCTAATGTTTCAAAAGCAACAGTGACTTAAGTGACATCTGCATTAAGATCTATGGGAAAGACATTAGTACATAGTGCCAGACACTGTAGTTCATAGCCCACATATGATGACCTTGGTGCTTGTGTATTAGTGTGATATGTATGGAAAAACAGAAGAGCAACTCATACAGAGTTAGCAAACAGTCCGTCAACAATACGTTGGGTTTTCCTTTCGTTTGTAAGCCATCTGTGTATTGCACAGAGAATGCATCGTAATGCTGAATTTTTTTTCTCCAAAATAAAACATTTATATGGCTTCAGGAAATTTATTATACAAGGTCATATCAGTAATTGGCAATGCTTTGCTGAAAACATACACATCTCAGCAAACAGGCCTGTATTATTGGTTCATTTGAATGTCTGAATTTGTATTTTAGTGACACTAGCTACTACAGTGACCAACAGGCTGTGAGGTCGGCCCAAAACACCCGGGACGTGTGGAAGACTGGACACTCACCCTAGCCTGTGGAAGTAGGTTGGGGTGTCGTGTGATGATGCTCCTGCTGGGACGTCACCAACATGGAACTCGATCTTGGATGGAATCATGTACTGATGTGCGAGTAGCTGTAGCCGTCGCATACAGCTCCGCTCAGCCAGGCGGAGGGTCACGTGCTGGGGGTACGGGCACAGCCTGTCACCCACAAAGGACATGGTCACCCACAGGGGCCAAAGTCACTCTGACTGCACTCACACTCACACCGTGAGCTGCACTGTGAAACAGGCAGGAACACGCACACTCCACTGCACTACTGACAACACTACTGTTCACTACTTGGTACTTGTATGTCATGTCCAATAAAACTCCAAAATTTAAAATTTATCCCAAGAAGTGTGTATTGAGTGAAAAAAGCAAATTTTGTAGTCATTTTTATATGAACACAAGTCAGTTCTTGAAGAGGGATAAAATGTACAGCTGCTTAATTGCATATTAAAGTACATTACATATTATAATCATAAAAACGTTAAAAAAACTGTATTGTGGACCACAGCAATAGGTTTTTCACAATAGACAAAGTTGCAAAGCTGTACCATTACACATTAATATCCATATGAACATAACATTAGAAATAAATCTCCATATTAACCTTATAACACCAAATGCATAACATTACACGTACAGTAAACCAACATTAATGTAACATTATACAAACTCCTTGATGAGGACCTCCATAATAGCAGTGAAAAGAGCAGCTTAAACTCCTACATAATACTGTAGTATGAACTTGATGGAAATTCTAACTCCATACAACATGCCATCCATCTCTCAAGCCCACAGCCAGGGGTAAAATTACAGGTTTCAAGCAAGTCCCACCAGCCCAAAATACATTATATGGCCAAAAGTATTCAGACTCCTGTTGAAATCATTGAGTTCAGATGTTTCAGCTGTACCTGATGTTAACAGGTGCATAAAATCCAGTAACAAACTGTGAAAAACACTGCCAGTAGACTGGATCACTCTGAAGAGATCAGTGAATCTCACTGTTGCACTGTCATAGGATGTCACCTTGGCCACACATAACATGCTAAAGTTGTCCCAGTCAGCTGTAAGTGTAACAGTCCAGCCACATGAACTGGGTTGTGAACCAAGTCTTCTTAAACAAGACCTAGTTCACAGTGGCTGTGGACTGGCTGCTGTGCTGAACCAGTTTTCATGTTAAACCAGCAACATGCCACTTTTTCTGTCCTTTCAGTCACATAATAAAGCAGGCTCTGCTGAACACATTACCTGGCTGACCTCCAGCCACTGACAGTAGGTGCGTGGACTGTGAGCTCCGTCGCGCTGAAATTGTCCTCGTGGCTGGAGGAGCTCACCACTGCAAATCCAATCTTATGTGGCATCTTGCTCCTTCTTTGCTGCCATAAAGGGAGAGTCAACAAAAAAAGTCTAAACCCAAGCCAACCGCGGGGTTTTCACTTTACACTGATGCTAAGAATGGTTTCAGTAAGGGTTAGAGGATCGTGACAGACTTTGTAAAAAGTCGCACTTTTTATAACTTCTATATATAAATATTTCCTTTCCAGTAATTAAACAATGATATAAAAATGCATGATACTTGCTGTGTAACTAATCAAAGCATACATAGTATCCGTGACTCTCATTTGCTGCACTATTTTTATGTAACCTGTCAACGTGCAGCGGGCTGACAGTCAGTGGCCCAACAGATCAGTCTTCTTGAGGCTGCGTTCGTTTTGGGACAAAACGATTTGAAACCAGTTTCAGCTATCGGTTCATTTCGATTTCTCGCCTTTGCGTGTTCACAAGCAATTAGAAATCTCGTATAGATCACAAAACATACTTTCCTCCCATCAATAGTGCAGATACCACGAAAACAACTGCTCGGAACACTTCGAGAAAGGAGACCTAATTCTGCCCCTAAGAACACTGATACCTTTTCCCGAAAATGACAGACTGTATTTTCATCAGCTGGCTTTCGGTATTTAACTATTATCCAACCATTTATCGTACATTTCAAGACCACGTAACGCGATACAACATCACATGCATATTAATAGAAATTAATTTATTGTACAGGAACATGACAGTGATTAGTGTATATACAGAAACCAAATCAATTTTAATTAACTGCAATGTATTTAAATGGGCACAGGTAACAATACAAATAACACGACTGTGTTATGTAAAATGTTAGCTGTTCACCTAGCTTTCTTGACACGCCAGAGGTAGGCTTATGCTCGTCTTTCGCTGTGTCTCCATAACCACCGTTTGACAACAAGCAGCCCACAGCTACGCGCATGCCTGACTGTAAACCAAACTCGATTTCCTGCTGATTATGGCATTCCTAATATTTTGCTGGAAAGACATGACTTACAAGCAACTTTGTAAGTCAGAGGTGTTGCAGTTGGCGTTCAAAATGCACTGTGAAAATATCCATTTCCTTTGCACGTAGCCTGTATAATATTACCCAAAGAAAATTTTATCTTTTTTTAAATTTAGGGATTAAATAATAAACCAATCAACCCACACATTCGGTCATTCTACTTCCGGTTAAAATTGAGAATTTCTTCCGGGTTGTATCTGGCAATATGGCAACAGCGATGGATTCCACGAATCGTTGGGTTGAGGTAGAGAAAGCTGCCGCAGAAAGGAGGCGCGAACTTGTTTTACAAGGTCCAAATATAGACAAGAAAATACACTCTGGGGGACTAGATAACAACGTATACTCTCTTTCACTCCTGAATTACCTTGAAATCAGCCAGTGCCCCAGTCTGATAGGCATCGATTCGGATATTGCCAATCTTACCAGCCTTCAAAGTTTAATATTGTGTAGAAATAAACTGTGCTCTTTGCCTAAGGAAGTTGGTAGTTTGAAGTCGCTTAAAGTTTTAGACGTTTCATTGAACGAATTAGAAGATTTGCCTGACGACTTATCACAACTTAGTGAACTAAATACACTTAATGTCAGCTGCAACAAGATAAAACGTCTACCTGACGGGTTAAGCAACTGCGTAAAATTAACCACCATTAACATATCCAAAAATGAAATAACTCGATTCCCAGACGATCTTTACTCGACTGGCCTAGACCACCTCTGTACAATAATTGCATCGGAAAATTCGATTGAGGAATTGAGCGCAGAAGTGCACTGCCTGTCTGCCCTGAAGGTATGTATCCCAGTGTAAATATCATTCTGATGTACATGTAGTGTTGCAAATGATTTCTAATAGTTTGTTATAACGGACTGAGGGTGCTGTGGGGATTCGAACTCGGCCGTTGCCCCCGGCGCGCCGCACTAGACAAAAGGATTATCGGTCGAGCAGTGTAATATTCATATTAGTCATTTGTGAACTATATGTATAGATTATCACTACGAAATTAACAACTTTTTTTATCCGTGTTATATATATACACACACACACTATGGAAGGATTATGGTCATAAATGTACCTAAACAGAACATTTGTCAGATATTTGTGCTCACATTTCATTTTTCCCATCGCAGAATCTGGATCTTTCCACCAACAAGCTTACTGAGATTCCCTTTGAGCTGGCTGACTGCTCCAAACTGAAAGAAATAAATTTTAAGGGAAACAAGCTGAACGATAAGCGCCTAGAGAAGATGGTCAACGGCTGCCAAACAAAGTCTATTTTAGACTATCTGCGTGATGGTGGCAGGGGAAAGCGTCGAGGAAAACAGCAAGAGGCCACTGCCAAGGAAGAAAATACAAAAGAGAAAGGCAGAAAGAAAAAAACAGACAAGCACCAAAAGAATAAACAAGAAGACAAGGAACTTGAGGACTTGGACCGAATGATAGTGCGAATTTTACAAGTACACGACAGCGCAACACCCTTTATTGTTAAAGTTTCGACGCAGGTTAAAGATGTCCGGCCTTATATTGTATGCTGCATCGTCAGGGGAATGAATCTGAAAACTGGAAATGCACTGAAAAGATTCCTCATGGCACAGGTAAATGGAACTAAGCAGGCAGCAATATATTCTTCTTTATGCTGTTGCTTACCTTAACACCAGATGGCACACAAATCCGCATGTCATAAAGGCTTTGAGTTTACGGTTTTTAAGAAAACAGCTTAAGTTCAGACGTGGAAAGAGGCACCATCCACCTAGCTGTGTAGTCAAATGTTTGTTTTAACCTTCTTATTAATGATATACGGGTGTCATTAATTTTTTTTACACACAGATCAAACTTCATGATGAGATATGTGAAAAACGAACACTGGCCACCATTGCTACACATGACCTTCAACTGCTTAAAGGTCCTCTCTTGTACGATGCCAGACCACCAACAACTCTCAAGGTAAGAGACATTATTCAGCAAGGCAGATGCAGTGTTAGGAAACCACAGCACTCCATTTCATCATGTATCCTCAGCTGTTTGTGTTAAGCAAAGTTGTTAGATTTGTACATAAAAAACCTTAGTAAAATTGTACTTTTCCTCTACAATGAATGTTTTTGATGAAATCAAATTGAGTCAACAGAAACCATATCCTGACCTCAGAAAGATTGATCTAATTAAAGTTATGGAAAACAGAAGAACAAGAGCTGGGGCAAAGTTCCTGTGTGATTGTGTCCACAATCTCGAAATACTCGAATAATTCTTATCTAGTTCTACTCTGACTTCGTTTTAGAACTTGGACTTGATCTAACAACTTCTTTAGGGAATCTGGCTCTATCAATTTAAAAAGTGTATTCTACTTTTAAACAGTGGTTACTGAAAATGTAGAAGAGGCTCATTAATAATGAATGACTTGCTTCAAGTTCCTGGCATTTGTGTAGAATCCAGTTTCCAAAGCAGCAGTTTAATTAGCCGCTCGCCGCGATCTCATCGCAGCCAGTCTGAATAATAAATGAGTGCTTAGGGCATCTTTTCTTCCACAATGCAGGAGAACAGGGCTCCTTTTTCTGCTAAGCCTCACTGCCAAAGTACAGAAAAGCTTCTTGATGCATTGAATGTAAAATGGTGGGTGCTCTCATGCAAAGTGGCACTCTATCTTTGAAGGTTGTTAGCATGCTAACTGTTGTTGTCAAAGGAAAGTGTCAGTGAAGGACCTGTAAATGCTGTGTGTGCGCCTGTGTACCCTGCAGATCGTGCCCCTGGGCCGTAAGGAGATGAACGCCGTAGAGCTGTTGAGACAGCTGCAGTTTGAGGCCGAAGAGCAGAGGAAACAGAAGAAGAGGCAGAACGTTTCTGGCCTGCACAAGTGAGAAGGTTCCCGCCATGCCTCTTGTCTGCGCCAGGGCTTCCTTCCCCCCCGCTGCACCTTAAGTATAATGTGTGACATCTGTGTGTCACTGTTATTAAAACACTTTGCCTGAGGCTGTGCAGGTTTTCACTTTCATGTCCTGTAAACAGAGCCAGGTGAGATTCAGTGAACCTGTCCCTTAATTAGACTCTTCCTCGTTGTGGATGGGTGGCACCATGAACAAGTGCTCATTGAAACCAAAAACAGTGAGGAATGAAACCGGAAAATCAGAACCTCTGGCTACACAAACTGTCCTCGTTGTCGCTGGATTGCAACACAGCATTTAAACAGGCTGGTTTCAGTTTTGTAGAGCCCTAAAGTGGAAAGGATGATGTCTTTTTTTTGTTGACATAAAGTACAGTATTTATTTTGGATAATATGATAGAGTAGCAGCAGTATAACACTTAGCTCACCCTTCTTCCTGACACCAGCATTACAGAGCCTTTTCTGTAACTCCTGACTTTAACTAAATTACACTTTTACAGGACATTAGTACCAAAATGAAATCAGTATATGAGCCTTTCTCTAGGAATATATATATTTTTTTGTATGCTAAACGTGTGTGTGTGTAAATAATTTTATTTTTTTAATTAGCTGTTATTAAATGACTTGTTGGTGTAAAAATATATGCTACATTAAATTTCAAAAACAAGAATTAAGTAGCTGTGTTTAGTTTAAGCATTAGGTTTATCTGTGCATAAATGACATTAAACAACCATGAACGGTTTGCGTGTTTAAGGCTGTTGTGAATGTCATTAATTTTTTCATGTAACTTGTCTCACAGCAAATCAGACCAAGTGATTTGTTAGCATTAGTATCAGTTTACTGGGGCCAGTTATTTTATCTTTTATTTGGAGTAAATCTGTTTAATATGAGTCATATCACTTTGGTTGTACCCCCCCCCCCCAGGTACTTGAACCTTCTTGATGGAAAGACAAACTATCCCTGTATTGTTGATGCAGAGGACCATGTCATATCATTTCCACCAATAACCAACAGTGAGAAAACTAAGGTAATCCCAGCTGGATGTTTATAGAAGTACTGTATATGTATGCGTTTGAAGTTATTGGCAATGAATGGAACACCTGTGCATTCACAGCATTGGTTATTGTATACTGTTTAATGCTGCAGGCCATTTTTTATTCAGATCAAATCACCAAATATATATAATTAATGAAGGAATACGATGTGTTTTATTTATAGATAATCGTTTGGCTCAGTATACTAAATAACAATAAAATTGCTTTGTCTTTTGTAGATGAGGAAGTCCACGTCAGAGCTGCTGCTAGAGGTGACCAGTGCCACAAATCTGCAGACCTGCAAGGACGTCATGAATGCCCTGATTGTGGTAGGTCCTCAAAACAGGTTGTTCACCTGTCGTTAACGAGTGCCCGGTGTGAGTGTCAGGTGTTCTCTACGACTTGGTGGAGGGGAACAGTCAGGGTGGTTATGATAGGGAAAACCATGAGTTAGACATGGGAGAATTCCACTAACCCAAATCCTATCCCTCGTGGCCATTGATGCTCTGGTGTGCTGTCTAGGTTGCCCCTGGTTTTATACCCAAGGTTCCTTGAGATTCCATCTTAGTTAAGTCCTTGTTGAGGAAGTAAATGAGGCAGTCACAGTTCTTTATGCTTTGTCATGTGATGCAGGTATCACAATGCAATCCCTGGGCATATAACAGCTATTTTAACAACAATGACAAAAAGTTAATTGGTGACTTAGTTTGTTGCTATAGTGTTATTTGACAGCACCATTCATGCTCTGTGTTTTTGTTTTTCTTTTGTGAATGATGATACATTTTTGTTTAGATCTGCAAAAAAGCAATGGTGAATATTTTGAAACTTGTTGCACACTTTTACACAGATTTTAAATTTGGAGACACTTACTTTAATTCAAGAAAGCAACAGCAGGGTCCCTTCCACAGCCTGAGCCTGTGATATCATGAACCTCCATGCCACCCTGCTTGCAACACTCTGCACTACAGGAATGTTTTGGGAATCTTTCCGACAAGCATGTTACACGTGTTGGCCTTTCACTGCTTGAGCCTGGTCTGCCTGAGATTTAATAATAAGATCGTTAAGCAGGTCACCGTTACTACATTGCTTCAGGGTCCACAATGTCTGTGTGTCCATTGTATTGCTAAAATGCAACCCTGCCCCATTGTTTTGTTTTGTGCACACAATCTGTAGGTTGCCTATTGAGAAAACGAATTCAGGTACCTTTTAGTCTTTTGCCCTGGATTACTCTATTTGGTAGTCAACAAGGTTTGTCTTTAGAAACAGTGCCCATATCTCATTTGGAAAGAGTGATCTCTCAAAGATGCAAACACCAGACCCTCACTAATGGCCTGATTTGCAGAAGTATGACAAAGCCTTTCCAGTTTTTCTTAATATTTAACAGACTGTCTGGACACCCAAAATGAGGTTCACAATTTCAGTGACAACTAATGTCTGTTCTCTTTATTGAACCTCATTGTCTCACTACATTTCATGGTTTTTAGACACGTGTGTTTAACAACATCCAACTGCTTATCCTACTCCTCTGTTATCTTCCTAAAAGAAAATGGCAGAGTTGAACAAATTCACCTTGGAACACAAAGAAGAAGTAGGGCTTGATGTGGAATCGGATGTGGTTGATGGTGAGGCCCCTGCTGCAGCCAGAATGGGTGCTGAGAAGGTCCCATATGAACCCAGCTCATCGGAGCTGCTCATACAGCAAGTCCGGGTTGTGGACATGGAAGGAAACCTCCGAGTTGTCTATCCATCTAAAACAGACCTCAATATTGATTTGAGCAGCTTGGTTGTTATTCGGTAGATTGGGGGGTAGTTCCCTGTTTTTACCATGCAGTAAAATGTGTTCCTTACTGTATTGAGTCCATGAGGGAATAAGGCTATTTAGTGTGTTAGCTTTTACTTTTTTTTTTTTTTTCGCTATATCGTTTTATTTAGCTGCACGGCAAACATTTTCAAAGCCGAAGCCAAGATAATGATTTGTAAAATCATTTTTTATTAAAATGACCAACAATTCAAGTGAAGGTATCGTTTCTTTATTCATGCAGCTGTAATGATCAAAGATTTTATTGCCAATCATTTTTTGCTTAAACATTGGGTTTTGTGGTATGCATGAGTCTTGCTCTGAAATGATTCAAATTGCATAACAGAGAAAATATGGGGTCAAATTTAGCTAAAATACAGCTGTATTTCAGCATGATTTGGATTATTAGTGCCCTTAAATTATATGCAGTGATTTAAAATGATCAGTTGGCCATCCTGAAATTATATTTTGGCAATTGTTTTAATAACAATGTGTTTTGATGCAATTTTATTAACATTAGTTTTAATTATTTCTTTGGCTCCAGAAGATTTAGTCGTTTTACTTATTAAATTTTTCATAGTTGTATTTACCTGTAATACTAATAAAAACGTGATAACTTTTTTGAAATTATAAAAACTACACAGGAAGAGTAACGGGACTGTCATTATTTTCTAAAACACGTTCAATAAAAAATTCGTTTTATTCATAAACGTTTGAGGGTAAATTAGCATTTAGGTGGGAGGTTTTCAGGGTCGGTAATGGGAATCCAACCAGTAACTGATACTGGGACAATAAACCAGGTCAGACAGGACCAGCACAGGATGTTGTCAAATAGTGAAATAAAAGATGGTTATTCCTTTGGAAATGCTATGACACACAATTCGAGGAAAAAAAAAACTATTGTACAACTTTTATTTTCATTGCAGCAAGTACTTCAATTTAATAATGTTCTGTACATTTCTGAAGTTATTTAAATTGTTTAATAACGCAGAGAATTTATATTCTGCGACAGCAAGCACGTCATCTGTGACGGTTTCTGGACTGTTTTATTTCAATAAATTAGATCACCTGTTCTTAATTACTTGTACATGTTATAAAAAATAAATGTATTAATAATTGGAAAATTATGGTCCTCTTGTCTTGACAGTTTCTATTTTACCTTCAAGTGGGAGTCTTGTAAGACATGACGCTGTAGGACTGGGGTAAACACTGCAAGTGATTTTTTTTATTTTAATTTTACGATATCACGTGCCGACTGTTAAATGTTTGGTTTCCAAATACTTTCAAGGATGTGGAAGTCGGAGGTTGCCTTTCAAGTTTCGGATAATGTTACCTATCGGGTATCTTTCAGTGATGCGATAATCTGAGATGGAACACTGCTGAGTAGAACATCAACCGTATAAAGCACTGCAAAGAAACCTCGAACCCGTGATGTTAAAAAGTACAACAAAGCGGTGAAGAGCCGCCTAATGCCAGTAAGCAGGAATACACTCAGGCGACGAAATGACGATGAAAACGACGTGCAAGCCGCGGCACAAGAAGCAAGCGTGGTCCGACAATAACAGGGATAGCAACAGAAAAACGAAGTGGAGAAATATCAGTGAGCTAGACGGCAATGGTTGTTGTGATGTCGTGCATCGGTGTACTAGACCTATAACATCTAACCCGTCTGCGCCCAGCACGGGAACTGGAAGACAGCTTGGAGTTCTTCGACCTATGATAAAATGGACAACCTACACTGCAGAGTATATAACAAGATCGAGCCCTTTGATGGTACAACCCTTACGGAAAAGCACGTCTAAAACAAGCAATAAACTGGCTCTTACTCAGAGCATACTTTTACCTCCTATAAGGGGCTCTCCAATGAGCCCTAGCGAGGTCATAGGCGCAAATACATACGTCTCAAAAATTCCTACCACTGAATATGAAAAACATAAGGGCAGCGCAAATACAAGTCCATCAACATCACATCTGACTAAGGGAAATACTCAGTACCGTTGGTCCGTAACAACACAAAGAGGGACTGGTACTTCGACAACACCGCATTTTGCTCAGGGTAATAGCGCTGTCAAAACTTCACAAGACGTTGCTCCAACTTCTGGGGGAGTTGCACGACCGAAAAAGAAATTCAGTGAAGCTGTCCCAGCACTCAGTGAGCAGCAGAGAAATCGGTCATTTGAAGGACAGAGATTTGTGAGTAACCTCTGTTCCAGTAACCATATATGCGACAAATCGATATGCGCGGTAAATCGTGCACCAAGCATCTCCGAAGAAGACGTGTCCAGCGATTCTGCTATAGAGACAGAATCTCCGTGTGACCAGGCAAAAGATGAATCCAGGAATCCCGGCATTTTGGGATGCATGCAATCTGAGGAATATTACACGGACCAGAAAATATGTGAATGGGTTCTGACAGTCAATGCCAGTCTGTTTTCGCCGTCAGGTGGTTTACAGAGTAGCGTCGCTCCTGGTGAGGAGCAGGACACCTCCATTAAGATCGTTTTTGATGGAGAGTGACATCTCGGACTCTTCAGCTGCCTTCGCTCTGTTAATTATCTGAATGTCCTGTTACCCTGCAAAGGATGATGGATTGATGGATGGACTGCAGCTTGAATTCTGAGTCTCTGATGTTTTAGAGTCTGAGAAAGCCTGTAAACGCTTGCACGCTACATGTAACGTTCCACGCAATGCAATGTCTAATTTGTATAACTGCGATGATGATGATGAGTGATTTAGTTATGATTCGATTGGCATTTATGCAATTAAACGGAACGGTTCTGTTTAATTGTTGTAAAAAGTTGTTTACATTGTTTTCAGTTGGAAATGTATACTGTTATGTGATTAATAACATTGCTCGGTAGGTTAGCTCAATTCCACGTGCAGCATCTGGGACATTAAAACTTGACCAAACTAGCGCAATCACAGCTTGCATAACTCATCGAGCAAAACAGTCAAGCTTTATTCATTCATTCATTTCTTTTAAACCCTTTCCTTTCGTGAAAAGTGAGATAAACGAGGTTAAAGAGTTATAACTTGTAAAATTTAATGAATCATGCAGGTTTACATATTGTATAATGCAAATAAACACATATTACCCAGATCGATAGTTTTTATATACACATTTTCTTGGACGAAATGACTTTTGCACAGATCAGTCGGGTACATATAGTATATACGTATATACAACATACAATGCAATAAAACCATTTATCAGAAATCACTAACCAAATAACCAACAGTATTTTATTTATTTTTCTTTTGTGAATTTACCCTTTATCGTCTAAGAATGTGGACAAAAAAAAGCTAAAAAAGTTTTCAACAATATACGAATTCTCATCATGTACAAATTTCGCTGCAACCCACACCAGGACAAGTCGACGGAAGATATATAGTGAAGCCTCCAATAGAAACCTGTTAGAATACTACAAACGCTATTGACGTTTGCATCGGTATAAACAACAAGGAGAACTGGAAAGTACATTTTGATTAGACGATTTATAACATTTATGGGTTACATTTAAAAGCATTAATATTAAATAAATGTAATGCACGTGATTAGTCAGCCCTGGTACCGAGTATTTACTGTTATTGATGCCTAGCACACGACCTCAATATTCATATATAATCCACACCTAAGTGAACATGGCAGTGTGGCGTACCAGTTTCAGCAAATCATTAACTTTGAAAACTGCCGAAATATACGTATAGGCTATTGTAAAATCCACAGTATTGCACTAAATGTCTGTAAAGACCCTTCGTTGACTCAAGAACAAAAGTTTTATATGCAGAAAAGCTTGTAATCGCCTTTAAACATCTTAACAAATATATTCAGCTTCAGTCACGTTTTCCTTGTAGGTTACAATTAGATGCTCGACCAATGGGCAACTTGTCTCTGTGGCGCTCTTCAGTCGTCATCATCGGGCGCCGAGAGCTACATCAGATGTGCGGTTAACTTGTCTAGTTTACTTAACTTGTGCAAAACGCTAAATATAAAATTGTGAATCTAATTTATTTATTTTAGTGCAGTATCTTCGACAAAATGAGGACGCTTTGGAGGTTGCCAATGAGCATCTCTTACGAACATGCTTAGCTGAAGATCAACTTCAAGCCGTCGTTTGAATTTGACCGTAAACTGTCTGGTGAACTTTATATCGTACACCACGTAAATAAAACGGTGAGCCTTTAACGTATCATTGTTTAGTATTTACAAAGACCCGTAGTGTTAATATGCATCGATTGCATAATTCTGTACAGCGCACAATAAGTATCTTTCGGGGGGCAATTCTGCTGGTCTTGTTCAGTGTAGCTGGTGGCTGAAATTTACTTGATTGTGTTGGGCTTTTCTTAATCAGAATCTACAACATGACTACCCTCACCAGGCAGGATCTCAACTTCGGACAAGGTGCTACGTCTGCTTGTGTCTCTATTTCATATTGTGTTTTCAATTCAGAGTATTTCAATGACTGGTATGTTTTAATGGCCCGTTGTGTTTTCTTAGTGGTTGCAGATATCCTGTGTGAGTTTCTGGAGGTGGCTATCCATCTCATCCTGTACGTTAGGGAGGTGTATCCATCTGGGATATTCCAGAAGAGGAAGAAGTATAATGTACCCGTACAGGTAATGTGTTGTTTGGACAGTATGTCATTTGTGTAGGCACGATCTTGAAGCATTGTTTTGCCAGTTTTTCTAAATTTGAGTAATGTTTGTTATGTTTGAAGTAAGCTATCTGTATTTAAAAGTTACAAGTGCTTGTTCTGTAAGATGAGGTGATTTTTTTTGGTTTTTTTTTTTATATCAAACATTTACATTTTAGGTGGATGGGAATGACTGAACTGGCTGTTCTAAACAGAGTGAATGTCTGTCAGACTCTATTTGTAGCATACCTTTTTCAGGTGTAAAGCGAAATATGATCACAGGTGCAAGTGGAACGTTCTCCTTCATTAAGTGAAATTTTATGGTGTCTAGCTTTCTGGTTTAGTGTCTTCGTAACTCAGCTGGTTGTAGTCTGTTGTTTTTAGTCATTTTTACATCGTAGATGTTTGCTTTCAACAGAATGGCAAAGGTGAACGTCATTAACATTAATGTTAATGAGTGGAAAATGACCTCTGATTGTTTTGACTATTAAATATGTATGTCTCTGCTATTTGATGTTTATACTGTGGGCGAGTGTTAGCTTTCCTGCTTAGATTTATTACCACATTTGACTTTGTGCTTGACCTTCTTTTCCAATTGCTCCTCTAGATGTCTTGTCACCCAGAGCTGAATCGTTACATCCAGGACACACTGCATTGTGTAAAACCTCTCATTGAGAAGGTAAGCTAGCTGCCAAACTATGATTTCTGTTTGTCTTCACTCCATTGGTATTTTACCTGGACTGAGGATGCTGTATGGCTAACAATTGTGTGTATAATTTGATTTTAACGAACACAATATCTCTTGTCTTTACACTTTTAAAAGTCAAAATGTCTTTATTGTGCCTGCAGAATGATGCAGAAAAGGTGGTGGTTGTGATCATGGATAAGGAGCACCACCCAGTGGAGAGATTCGTGTTTGAAATTTCCCAGCCCCCTCTGTTGTCTATCAGGTAACTGGACAAACTTAAGGCATGATTAGAATGTGGTTATGTGGAAAAGGTTTTCTGCTGTGCTGGCATTGTGAGATCTAGTATTAAAGCAAGATTATTTTGCAATTGTAAAAAATGCTTGATCTTGAAATATTGTTTTACATTCATATGGAAGGAGTCTGTTTGGGTTATAGTTGGGTTTGGGTATATTTCTGAGTGGGAATGTAGTACTCTGATCTGACGTATTTTGTGCTATGCCCCTTCCTTTTTGTAACTTTTAAACATCTTTATTTAATTTTGCTTTTTTCCAGATTTCCAAAAATCCTACAAACACTGTATGATTTTTGTTATTAAGCAGGCAGTTAGATGAAGTGAGACACGCATTTGCATTGCTTGATTTTATTAGGTGACAGAATGCAAAGGTTCACCAGTGCTGTAGTGTGTTACGTTTCCTGCTAGTGAAGACATGATGTTCCATTGACACAAAGTGCTCTCCTGTGTTCACAGCTCTGACACCTTGTTGGCCCACATGGAGCGCTTGCTGAGGGCAGTTATTCTCAAAATCAGTGTCTGTGATGCAGTCCTGGACAACAACCCTCCTGGTATGAGGCTTTGCACTATGCAGAGTTAGGTCAAGCACGACCCACAGATTACTCCAGACATTTATATATTATAAATTATATTATTTATAATTGTTGGATTCCAGAGGAGTAACTTGATGTAGTTGTTCATGTTTTACCAAATAGTATACACAGTCTTCTGTCCTAAAGCATTTTCCATTGAGTTTATTCCACACTAAGAACCAAACTTCTGGTATTGACCACATTTTTGGATCTTTTAAAATCACCTGACAACCCAACAGATATACAGTTGCAAGAAAAAGTATGTGAACCCTTTGGGATTACTTGGATTTCTGCATAAATTGGTCATAAAATGTGTT
>JABJVR010047527.1:0-27341 GCA_025773905.1 Chitala chitala
TAAATAAAGACACCTTGATGTTGTTTATCCTACCAATACCACTCGCATCTCATGGAATGTAAAGACATTTTATGTTAACGTAGGAAAATAAATCCATCCCATGCATTTAAGTTTATAGTAAAACAGAAATTTGTGTTGGTCTTGCTGAACTCACCAATTTTTTTTTTTTTTGTGTGTGTGTGTGTGTGTGTGTGTGTGTGTGTGTGTGTGTGTGTGTGTGTGTGTGTGAGAGACTCGAGACTGCACAGGTGAGTCATATTTGCCTCTCTTCACAGGAACAGCACGGCTGAAAAGGTGATTTAATTCAACTGTCAAGTGTAATTTTCTCTCTGCCTTTTTCAATCCACATCAAATTTGCCAAATTTAGTCAGCAAAGCTAAACCAGAAAGGCACAAAGAATTTCTATTAGTTTTGTAGGTTTGGTTCCTCTATATATTCACATCTTAATGTGGGTAAAGAATGGTCAGCAGATATACAAAAAACTCCATGTGAGCGATCTACAGCATCAACTAAAATCATATAAAATAAAAGCTTTATTATGTTAATTATATATGCACATGGGTTGAATTTTATGCACTAAATCTGAGAGAGTCAAATATACAGGCTAAACAAAGTGAATTTTTTTTCTCCACTTTCAGTAAAATGGAGGACGTCTACTCTGAGGATGGAGCTGTAAAGCACAACATTAAGCTGAATATTAGACTTTATTATGATGAAGAACAAATAAGCGAATAAATGACATGGAAAGCGAAATGTTTTTACTTCCCACCAACTTGTGGAACACTGGATTTATCAAGCATAGATTTAGGGGGCGTTAAATACCAGGATGGGGTGAACTATGGGACAGCGTCCAATCAATTTCCATTTGAACAGTTGAGAGCTGTTGAATTTGGATGGATTTAAAATGGAATGAATGTTGACTCCTCAGAGCACACCTGTCAGAGGGCTGGGAACAAAAGTAAGAGCAGAAACAATGAGCGAGGATGTCTGCTCTTCTGTTCTGAGCTGGTGGTCTACAAGTAAATGGTTATATTACTGTAATGCTTCATCATGAAAACCACAACCCACCACCCCTCCACACACATACATACACAAACTATGAAATAAATAAAAAAATTGTCTGCTGTGTAGCTAGCTGTGCAGGGTTTAAACCTTGATGGTGCATTCTGGGAAAGACGAGAAGAAACAATTGATACTAATTCAATTATGAGTCTTATTAATCTCCATGAATTTATCATTGTTTAATTGTGTCTTGTTCCTGCATGATATTTATATCCTCATTGTCATAAGTACATTCATTCTCATACATATCCTGTTTTCATTGCATCCTCATTCTATTCTGCATCTTTCCTCTCACAACATGCATCCTCTCACAACATGCATCCTCATTCTCAAATGCATCCTCCCTCTCACAACATGCATCCTCATTCTCACATGCATCCTCATTCTCTTCTGCATCCTCCCTCTCACAACATGCATCCTCCCTCTCACAACATGCATCCTCATTCTCACAATGTGCATCATCTCATCTCGATCTCAGTCTCTATCAGGGATTTCTTATTGCACTGTCATAGCCTCAAAAAAAAAAATCGTTCAATGAATAAGGTATCCTTTCCTCCACCTTGAATGACAGCATTTCCTTAGCTGGTCATTGTGCTGGGTTTTTCCCAATTTAAGCACATCTCATTTGTCACAGGCTGTCACAAACCATTCTGTCTGGGAAGCTAGTCATTGTAACCCACCTCTGTAAAAACACTGTGGTTGCTTGGTTCATATCCAACAGTTAATTACAGTATATGAAAGCATGCACACAATTCTCTAGTGTTACACAAAACAATGGAAGGATTTGCATATGATAATAACAAACCCATGCAATCCAGCTGAAGTTGCTCACTTTTGGCACTGTCTCGATTACCCTACACCTGAGCATGGCCAAAAGGGGGCATATTTCCCTGCTGAAACCTTACCGTGGCCTGCTAATCCTGGCTCAATATGCATACACATATGCATAGACACACACACTTTTCAGAGTTTACTCACTACAAACTTAACTCTCTTAGTTATTAAACGACTGCAATTTAGCTTTCCAAATTTGTGCATGACTAATGAACATAATGATTTACAACTTTAATTTTAAGCAAGATTTTAAAGCATTTTAATAAAAAGTTAAAACTATCGTAACTCCTAAAACTAAGGCAGGAGAAATTATAATTGAATAATAATACCAACAGTGACAAGCAATGCCTGTGATGGGTTGGTGCCTGGCCTGGGGTTTTCCCTGCCTTGTGGCCTAGGCTGTGTGGGATAGGCTGCAGACCACCCACATCAGTGGTGGGTAATGGGTGGATGGATTGATATGTAATGCCTTTCTTATCCTTCTCTGATCATCCACATTGGCTACAAAAACTCATGGACAATTGCCAGGTACTGTAGTTAACCAATTTGAACAATACATTACGTGATCCAGCAACATTACCTGTAAATGTGTAAGTGTGAATTTTGGTCTCCATAAACTATAACTTCAACCATAGGTACCAACAGAAACATTCTGTCACTCAGGAATATCAGACGCAACCATCAACTAACCAATTTATTCATCCTTTATTTCCTTGTCTTTGTATTTTTCACATTTCCATTTTTGTTTTGTTCAGCTGCTCCCCATGAGAGGGTCACCATAGTGGATTGAGTGGCATCTGGTTAATGATTTGCACATCAATGTGGCACACGTTTTTATGCCAGATGCCCTTCCTGACGCAACCCTCTCATTTAATCAAGACTTTGGACCAGCACTGGCTGGAGTTTGAACTCCCAACCTCAGACGTACCAGGCAGCAGCACTAGCCATTGGTTAATAAGCAGCTTTTACATGAAATCCTGTATGTCTAAATCAATACCACTTTAACAAATATAAGTGAAATTAGCTTAATATGGCATGCCAGTATTAACCCATGTCAATATAGTGATTTGGTAGTAATAAAATATACATTAAAGATCAAGTGCGGTTGCATACGTACATAACAGTTGTGTTTCTCCCTGTTAAGTCAGTTATTGTCATCTGTCACTGTATAAGGCCACTTTATGCAGTTCTATGTTAAACTTTAGGAATAAGCAAAGTTTTATTTATTTAAACAAGGGCTGTAGTGCACTTAATGCAATCTTTATTTTCCCGACTGTCTATGGGAATGGTATTCTGAGTTATGACCTATAATTTTGGATAAGAATAGTTGACATTTGACATTGTCAGAAGATGAATTAGTTAATTGTAGCTTACCTGCAAAGTGCATTTGGTTTCTATTGGTAATCACTGTAATTGCTTTAAAGATTCATAATAATCATAATGGTTGTGATTCATTATGGCCACTTTTAAAAATTATGACAACGGAGTCAGATAATGACCTAAGCTA
Source organism: Chitala chitala (assembly GCA_025773905.1). NCBI lineage: Eukaryota > Metazoa > Chordata > Actinopteri > Osteoglossiformes > Notopteridae > Chitala > Chitala chitala. Next base: position 3,404 of record JABJVR010047527.1, read on the forward strand.
ACCAGCAAAGACCCCTTTGATGTCTCTTCTTTGGTTTTTATCTGAGCCATAACAGAAGAATGACAAGTACATTCAAGCAGCTGCCTATTTTAAAAATAGCTGGGGACAAAGAACAGCTATGAGGTACAGACCTTTAGACTGTAACATAATTCCCCACAATGGGTATGGACACAACACAAGTTCTATATTATAATCAAGTGAAGGCTGATTTTATCCCCTCTTCCGCTGGTACTGCTACCATGTGGGCGTTAATTTACTGTGCGGCTCATGCCGGTATTGGCTGCCATTAGCATTTCCCAGTCTGTGCCTGACTTGCGCACCGGTTGGTTTGCGTTACCGGCCAATGACGAAAATAATTGTGGACCAGACTCATATCTCCCTTGTCTGATCCATTTAAGACATTGCACAGTACCTTTATAATAGACTACGTGCCGTTGAGCCCGAAGACTACCGAACCTCGCGGAAATACATTCATTTCAAAGTACCGAAGGACTCTTTCTGAAATTCCATTCATTTTTGAGCACCCCTCTTCCATCTCATCCCACATCACCACGGGCTGTTAAAAGAACTTCTTTTTTAAAATGAATGAACGACAGTCCCGAGTTCAACAGGACCGACACGGGGATTATTACACTATACAGGAATGTACACTTTGTGCTGCCCACTAGGCAAAAATATTGCCCTTGTAGGCATAGATATTTATTATTATTATTATTATTGTTGTTGCTGTTATGTTTAAGAACAGAAAAAAAGAGATGTGGACACATTTGTTCCAACAGTTTGAAATAATACACACCACTTGTGATATACTGTAATGTATTATATAGGTGGCATCCATCGGTCACGAGTGACCATGGATATGCGCCTTGAAAAGTCACAATGAGCTGGACTGAAGCAGCGACAGGTCACTGCGGGAGTGACCATCCCTGCCACAGCGGCTGCACTTAAACACGGTGCCCGCAGGTGGCTGTTCTTGCGTCTCGCTGTGTTCGTCCTATTGATATACCGTAAGTCAACTATAACTTTGCTTAAATTTTCAGTATAACTTGATGTAAAGTCTCACGTTTTAGTGGTATTTTCAGATACAAACCAGGATCGCCTCTGCACAAGTGCATTGAGAATGCAGCCGCTGTTGTTATGCTCACGCACTCTTACTGATTTGTAAGGCGCTTTGGACAAAGGCGTGTGCTAAATTAATATATGTAAATGTTGACATACAGATTTATTTAAGCAGCTACAATACCGGAAGCACAAACTTTACAAAGAAAGAACTAATATAACAATAAAAAGTTTTCCAGGTATTACGGATTTATCTCTTTTTTTAGCTTCTCAGAAGAAACCGATCATACCTTCCATTTCTGTTCTTTAACTGTGCAGAACTGCCCTAGATAGCCTGTAATTGGTTAAAGTGATGGGCGATTGGCTTAATGACGAACATTCAGCTCAATCTTGGACGGGCACTTCAACTTTGCTGGCTATCGTCTCCAGTCTTGCTGTTGTTCTTATGAGAATTGTGCTTTTTTACGTCTGTACAATTTTACGTGTGCGTGCGTGTGTGTTCTTACGAATGGTGCAGAATTGTATTGATCAGCTGCCTAAATGGAGTTTTCAGAAGTGATCAGTGTCAATGGACAGAGGTGTGGAGCAGTACCCGTTACAGACTGTCATGGTTTCATCCTGCAGTGAGATCAAACCACCTCAGCGTTTGCTCACGTTGTGTGCTGACTGTGGCATGCACATAGGTGTCAGTATACCATCAGCCCAAAAAATGCACAATGTCTTTATGACCCCACGTAGGCTTACGCATTTACTTCATTATTAGTAGTGTGTAAATATGTTTTTCATAGATGTGTTCACAAAACGTTGTAGTCCATTGTGTTCTAGCTCCATTTTACAACATACACAAAGATCAGTTAAAACACACATAATAACAGTCTTGCACACAAAGACAATAATGACGTTTTTTTAAAACCCAATAGCAGCATCTGGATTTTATCTCCCTGCCTGGTTCACCTTGGAGAAAAATTGCCTGTCGTTTGTATGAAATCAATTAAAGCACCGCCTCGAAATGTCTACAGCAAATCCCAGTGTTTTCACTGTTTAAATAGACGGTGTATATTAGGTGCCGCAGTTCAGTGGCTTGAAACATTGTGTTTATGAGCTTGTTTAGCCAAGAGGTAAACAGTTACAAACATTATACAGATAATTTAAAGGAAGAAAAGAAAAGTGTTTTTGAACAGAAAACGTTTATTGATTAAGGGAAGAGATTGCCATGTAAATTCAGATTTGTCTGTAAAGTGAATTCAAAGAAAGCCAGTCAGACAATAGACTTGATTGATATTGGCATTTTATATTGATGACCCGAGGAACTGTGGGACCTTTATGGACCTATGATAAGCAAGCTGTCTGTTGTTCTCTCTGGCCACATATTTTAGGATGTCACAGAAATTGCAAGACGCATCGCTTTGCATCTCCCATAATCCCGGAACTACCCAGGCAGTTCGGCAGGTGACAGAAGAGGAGCGGGGGAGTTACCGTGACAATAATGGTAAATAAAATAAAGGCGAGTTTGCGTTGCAGATTTGGGACAAATATTCAATTTCCATGTTTTCAGAAGAGATTTGTTTCACATAAACAGAGAAAATTAAAGGCAAGTGAGAGAAAATGTCTCGGATTCAGCACACCGTCTCATTATAAGGGAGGGATAAAGCGATGGAAATTGAATGGTAGCTCTGCTCGGTCAAGTAAGTGCATGTTTTAGTAAACAAGCTCCTGTCAGCTCTGAGCGACACTGTTTATTGAACTGCAGTGCTGAAAATGACATTTTCTGTACAGACAGGTACAGTCAGGTTTAAAGTCCATTTCAACATTCTGAGACACAAATGAGACAGAGGAGTGGACATCTAGTTTTTTTTTTTTTTTTGCTTCAGAGCAAGTTATGTTCAAACTGAAGTGAAAAATACATAAAATGTAAAATTCCAGTACATCCCTACACATTGGCCTGTATTGTGCTGCAATTCTGCATCATTCCATGTGTTTTCAGCATTGTTGCACAAGCACACTTTGAATAACCCAAAGACTGTACTCTGTGATTGTTCACAGAGCACGCAATTATCCTAACGATCCCGCCAATGAAGATCAGTCATGTTACAGATGATGCCATCTTGTTTGTTTAAAAATAAAGCTTTCTTTATTCAATGATAAATTTAAGGCAGATGCCAGTATTTGCTAAAAGAAATGGGGCTTCTAAGCTAAAGCTGTGTGCATCCAACTTGTGAAGGAGAAGTAGCTCTCCTCTTCCTCCTCCTTCTCCCCCTATGACTGCAGCTTGGCAGTCAGGGGACTGCAGGTCGGACTGGGCATGCGGGATCATCCCATGCATGTAACGCAACTCAACTAAGCCTGCAGCACACAGCGTGAAAGGAGCCAGGCGCCCGACAGCAGACACGGCAGCTGATGTGAGTGTGCATTCTGCCAAACCAACTCTGCCCCCCCCCACCCCCATTCTGAAAATGGAATAGTAGAGGAGCAGCAGCCTACCTGTGAACTGCCTCTAGCATGGAGGGGGGTGTTTGGGAGTTTTGTTTCCATGGACACACGCAAACCATCCCCCACATATTTAAAAGTAAATAGTCTAACTACTGATTTGCAGTATTACAGTTTATGAGTAGCCTATTACCATGGTATTCTGTACAGTCCATGTTGTATCAAGTCTGTTGCAGGTGACTTTCCAGAAGTTCACCAATTAAACAAAGCAAATGTACGTACTATATACATATAAATCTAGAAAGCAGTAGTCTAACAGTATGATACAGGTGCAAAACATATTTAAAAAAAACTGACTTAATTTTAATTTATTTCAATGTGAAAGGCAATATACAGTAAAATAGTGACACTTTTTGATGAACTTTTTCATATACAAGAAGCAGAGAGATTCAGCTGCACCACTCTGAGTCTCCTCTATATACTATACTAAATACTAAATCTATATACTGTGACATCATTAGATTGATGTCATTAATATACTGAAAAGCAGTGCTGTGCTGTGCCGTGCTGGGCTGTGCTGTGCTATACTGTGCAGAGACAGGTAAATATGACTGTAATTTGACTCTTGGCTGCACAACCGAAAAGAGGTCCATGCTTTAAATGTCAGGTGTTTCTTAACTTACAGAAAGCCTGCATTCTGCTACATTTTTACATAATCTAAAATTTGCATCATATGAGGTACCCTTATAGTTCTCATTCCTGTCTTTATTTCAGTCATTTAATAACTCAATTTTTAAGCAAAGAGCACAGTAATGATTTATGTATGCATTATTAGTATTAACATAATCATTAAGGTAATAAATACCTGTAGTTATAATTAGAACAGTTTTTGTTGAGGTATTACGTTTTATACACAAGGGGATGTAGTGTGCAGTCTATATATGAGTATGAAGTGTAAGCTATATGTGGGCATGTAGTATGCACTCTGTGCATGGTGATGTAGTGTGCCCTCTATACACACAGTCCAATGTGATATTTCACAGATTCCTAAATTCTTGGACAGGGATTAAATCTATTAGCGATGGCTAATTTTAATCTGGCTGGCTATGCAACACGACAAATAACAAGGTTAGTGGTACTGAAAAGTGTGACTGGCATGGTGGCCCACACTTCCAAGTTTGGGGTTGTCATCGTGTCTGTGTATGTGGAGTTCATATTTCCTCCCTGTGTCTGATGGCTCTTCTCTGAGTGCTCCACATCACTACAACAGAGCAAACCCACATCCTTTGGTCAAACTGGGCCCCATGGTCAGCCTTTATGTATGTACCCAGTGCACGGCTCTGCCTTACTTGGGTTGGGTTCCAGGCCTCTGTCACTCTGAACGCAAGAAGTCAGCCTGAGAAAATGACCAATTTAAAGGGAAAAAAATAAGCAGTGTCTGTAGAGCGAGTCTCCGGTAGGGATTTTGCACACTTCGCTTATAAGACCCTGCCTTCAGCCACCGTGCCATCTGATGCTCCGTCTCAGACTGTCAGACATCTTTGTCCCAAAAATACCATGTGACAATCCAGTAAACTGACTGAGTCACATCACAGCGAGATGAACGGTCGCGGCTTGCTCTTCACACACAAGCTGTTTTGTTTTGTTCTGCTGCTGTCAGCGTGCCGAGACATTGTAGCCTAACACAGGAAATATGTTGTGATAACGCTACTGAATTGGAGATCCATTTTTAGACACATCACCATCTCATTGGTTTCATATTCATCAATCTTACTGGCAAAAAGCAAGATATCTTCAACCTAATACTCTCATATTCACAATGGGAATCTGTCCGTTTTTAAGTTATGCCATTTGGACCAATTTTTATAATTTTGTAGGATCCCAGTGCAGCTTTGTTCCCCCCTGTACTGCAATGGGGAAGGCTGTGCTTCGATGTTTTTGTGCTTGCACCATGTCAACGATTCCTACAGTCTTGTGGCGAGACATTCATTGCACCAATAATCTTTACCACTAGCACATGATGCCGCTTTGTAGAACAGTCCTTAAAGATACTCCCAGTGTTGATGTTAAAGTGTAGCTGGGAAAAGGCATATGCTTGGGATTTTATTAAGAGACTAGAAATATTACCAACTCAGGCCATTAAGGCACAAGTCTGGAGAGAGATGTTTGACCTCTGGAACCAATTAAAAATTATAACAGGGGAAGTAACAGAAAATTCATTTTTGTTATATTACTTTTCACCTAATAAGCGGTCTTTGTGGAGCTGTTTGAGCTTGTATAACAAGAAAATCCTTTACTTATTTAAAAAATAAGTTTCAGTCATACCGTAAGCTAGGCAAGATCTCGAAAATGTGCACTTAAAACGAAAGCATAGCATTAGTTCCCTTTAACAGCAAAGCCTGAATGAAAACAAAGTTTTTTATTATTATTATTATTTTGCTTTTACGTGGACTTCCCCGTTTATTTTTGAGAAGATTGAGGGAAGTTCACCTGTTGCCGGTTCATGTTGACGCGAGGTGCTCTCTGACGCAGAGGTCTAATTGTATGCTTCTTGTGTGGTTTCGTCACCTGGTGGGACTTTTCAGTCTGAACCGTAGAAAGGGAAGCCAGAACGAGAGCCTGTTCAAGGGCTGCTAACCACACTGTCAGCCGAGAGGCTGAGGGAACAGAGCTTTGCCTGCAGTTGTTGCAGCTCTGATGCCCACACGCTTCCTGGAAGCAGGCGGTTTCTTCATAGCAGGGGATACCTCACATGAGAAGGAGATCGAACAAACATTGTTTTCGAGCTCAGTAAGAAGCAAAACATTCATGCTAAAACAACCATAATAAATTTACTTTCATCTCCAGTCACCAATTCCTTAATATACTTTGCAAATATGTTGGTGGCAGAGAAAGACATGAAAGTGGATTGAACTAATGAGAGAATCTTTACATATAAATGATTTATTGCCAACCAGTCACTTAATGATCATGTTGGTGAAGGGATAGATCTCCTGCTGAACAGTTTCCCATGCAGCAGACATCTCACTGCTGATTGTTTTGTAAATACTTGAACCCTTTGCAGAAAAGATGACAGACAGCAAAGCGATGAGATCCAGGGCAGTCTGCTCGTACTGTCACACCTGTCTATTCCAGCTTTCAGGCGCAGTGCTTTTTGTCAACAAAAAAGCACAACTGTGATTAAAATCCCTTGAAAAGAGGGCAGGTGGCCTAATATTTCCTCACATGTCCTTTAAGGTGCTGCGTTTATATTGGACCCTTTAAGTGGCACAAGATCAACCAGACTGTCCTTACTTCTATCACTTGGTGAAGATTTCTGCTTCCTGGGCATCTGAGGTTAAGACGTAGGAGAGAATGACAGCCACACTGAAGGTTCTGCAAGGCCCATTGTATTTGTAGAATTCTATTCAGCAATGCCACCCATGTGCCATTAGCCTGTAGGTGCTTACATGCCATTGGTATCGTTCAAGGAGAAAAAGAGCAACAATGCACTGAAACACTCTACAAGGCTGTCAGGTCTCTAAATAATAAGAAAAAGCCTTTACGGAAGAAGTCTTTAAAAACGAGGTCAGAGTACTACTATTTATAAGAATATCTTGCACGAGCTAAATTATATTTATATTTATTTTTATCTCAGACTGCACTGGTACAACACCAGTGATGCAGGTTTTCATGCTGCCCTTTCAATCCACTAAAAGTGGCGAGGTCTCTAATTTGCAGTACTCTCAAATTATGAATAAGATATAGCTTTTAAGTCAGGACACTGGCTTGCCGTAGCCTACCGCAGTACACACTTTGGTGTGTATAGCAGGGAGTCCTCTGCCTGCCTCTTTGTGTTTCCCGATTTACCTGCATGTGGAGCATGGCCTGAACGCCTCTGGGAGCTGCCTCGGCCCAGGAGCAGGTGTTCAGCCGATACCAGCTGACCCTTACTGAACCTTCCCAGCTGAACTAGCAGAAGACTGACAGGAAGTCCTTCTTCCCCCCAGTACACACACACACACACACACACACACACACACACACACAAACTGTTGGTTTTACTAGCTAAAATTGAAATAAAACTCAAATTATATGGGACGGGCTTTATAAACCACTGCCCAATGTAGACTGTTAATGATATTTAATGTTCAATTATCTACACCTATATTTATCCATTCCATTCAATCCACATCCACTTCCATCACTCTCCACCCATCCCTCCCTGTTTCTATTGACTCCCACCCCCACTCATTTCCATTGACCTCCGCCCATCCACACTCATTAAGGTTGGCCCCTACACATTTGCACCCACCCATATCCACCTCCATCCATTTCCCCTGATCAGCACCTGTATCCGTATCTCTCCAGCCTGTTCAGCATTTCAGAATGTCCTTGATGGAGGCATGTAATTCCTGCAGCGCACTCTGAGCCGAAGGAGTGTGAGCACTAAGCGCCAGCCAGACAACAACAACTTACCGGGCTGTCCAAAGCATTCTAAATGCTGAATCTCATTAGTTCACACTGCACTCACACATCTTCCTAACATGTCTATGATTAGTCTGCCCAGCAGCTTGCCTCGCACGTCCACACAGTTTCTCTCCACTTCTCAGACACCCGTCCTGGGAGATTTGGTTTCCTCTCCACCAGTGCCTTCTGGCTCTGCTTTCCTGGTGGGCAATGTTAGCTGGGATTGAGTCTATTTGTAGCGCTAATTGTCTCAAGTCTGCTAATAATGTGTTGCCGGACCTGATAATGAGCATTCTGGTCAACTGTTGTGAGAGGTGGTGTAAAATAATTTAAAGCACATTGAAATTTGTTATTAAAATACAGCACATTAAATTTAATGCCAAGTCTTAATTTTTAGTTACATATTAATTTGTTATAATGCACCTTTGTTTTGATTAATGTGTAATATCTTTAAAATAAATTTTAATTAGTATACTTGTTTGGATCCCCCAGCGAAAAAGCTGCTTGTCTAATCGCGCCACCTTCATGGTGTCTTCTTTAACACGAAGCCCGTCACCAGGGTGCACCTTAGGCCTTGGGCACGCCCACCACGTTCACGCGTCCTCTTAAAAGTTTAAACACGAAGAAGCGAGGAGATAAATCTGAGAGCTGAACACCTCAAGGTTGTCCGCCATGACAAATTATTTAAAGATATCACTTAATTGTGGGAAGACTATGACTGCATACTTTTAAAAACAGATAAGGGTGGCAATTTTAGATTTTTTTTGTCTTTCTCAGGTGGATATTTGCCTACATTAAGACAACACCTTATGAAAGCAAGCACAAGATGGCGAGCGGTGGAAAGAGATAGTGAAAGTAAAATTTGTGGGCTTTCTTCCTTTCACTGCATAAATGATGTGGAAGAAAGGTCAGCCTCTGTTTTGACTGACGGTGAAAAACAGATTAATGCATCACGTATACATGTTTATTTATTTAATTTTTTCTAATTGCAGACACAGATGGCGCATAAAAACCTGAAACGTTACGATATTTAACATTTTCAAAACATACTCATTAACTAAAACATCTCACGCAGATGTGAAAGAACGCCCTTTTTCACTTTTAGTTATGTGCATCTACACCCCATAAAAGTACACGGTTTTAAATGGAAATTATCACACTCAACATGAAAGGTGAACTATTATCTACTTTGTAGACTGTTTGGTAGAAAAATTCTAACCCCAGCCCTAACTCTGCTATGTTTTATGCATGTCAGAGGGAAATATACACATATGTCAACACAACGTACACATTTGTAAAGCCAAAGTAAGAGAATTACACAAGAGAAACAGAAAAACAGGTAAAATAACTGAAGAGAGGTTGGCAGGAAGGCGTTGCAGTAGTAGGAAATTCTCTGCCTGTGAAGGTTCGGTAAATGTGACCACACATCTGAGAGCGGGAAGCTGAGTGGCAGGTGGTGAAAACGCTGGGCCAGGAGGCTTTAAAAAGCAAACTGTTCTCATTTTTCGATAAACAGACACCCAAAGTCATGAGCTGTGTGGAGAAAAACTATTGCAAACCATAGGGAAGACCATGAAGACTTTTCTTTTTCTATTTCCTCAATTGACCTTTTCAGCCCCAAAGGAGGAAGCATACTTCAAAATACTCTGTCCAGACGATCTACCAGTTGCCAGAATGCAAGATAACAGCTCTAGGTAGGTCTGTGTAAAATGAGCCAATATCTTTGAAAGGTGTATAAAATACTTAGGAAAACACTGCATATGTTTACAAAATGAGCTACTGACTTTGTATTTTTTGTACCGTGTCGTAAGTTTTGCAAACTTCCCATTTTTGCACTGCACAATGAATTTTCAAGCCAGTGATGTGACAGACGCCATTTTTGTCTTGTGCATTTACGACAGTTTTATATTAGTTTTGCTTCTTGCAACTTTTTATAACTTTGAGTTACTGCTTGGACTGACACAGCTCATGAAGCAGAACTATGTGCATGTTGGAGCATAGCCAGAAGAATCGGTTAGCTTATTTACAGGCACTGTTTATATAACATTGAAACAAAGAGCAGGTATATACATGAAAAAAATGCTATGTGACATAATGAAAAAATGTGCTGGAATATCCATTTTCCAGTGTGTGCAAAATGCTCAGATGAATCTCATAAACGGGTTTCATGAGATTAAATTTGCTGATTCCACACATTTATACAAATGGTTTGAAAAATATAAGCGACAGGGTAAATTTCAAACACAAGAGCTGATGCTGAAATGTCTCAGCTACGTTATGTAGCCTAGTGAATGTGTTTCTGTAACAGAATTTTCAGTTTAATACTTTGTATAAAAGGCTTGTCAAAGAACATTGCAATGTTCTGTCAAATTCCAACAATTCACAATTGCTGTCTATCAGGTACTCTGATTGGCTCAGCTAACAGTAATGGTATATTTTTCACAACAATAAGAATTCTTTCTGAATTAATATAAAGTCCCTTTTCAGATCGCAGAACAACCACAAGTTTTCTTTTATTTTTTTCTTACTTTGTTGACTGCAGAAAAACTCTTAATTATGTTTTTTTTAATAATGTTCAATTATACTTATGTGAGTAAGACAAAATGTGGGAAGCAAAATGTAAGAAGTTTGGGTTTAACTTAAATTCTCTTTTGTACTTTTAGGTGTAAAGAGAAGGACAAAAAAAGCAGACTTAGCCTCCTACTCACGAAGTCTGGCTCTCATGAAAATGTCAGCCCTGAAAAAAAGCCAACCACAAACACGAAAAAGTAAGACAAATTTAGAGACAAAGACGCTGGGCGTTATCAGTAAGGAAGTGGCTTTTGTCCTCTGCGTTGCAGTGATGTATTCTCAAAGACACCAAAACATATAATCAACTTATAAAAGCTTCGGGCGCGAACATACAGTTTTGATGTACAGCATCAGAAAAACAGCAAGCTGAATTATAACTGTTTTTCAAAAGGCAAAATTCTATTTCATTATAATGCTTCACCATTTTCAGTTCATAATTGTATACCCCCAAACGCCTCAAAGCAGGAAACAGTATACGGGCAAACGCGTCAAAAGGTCTCCATGTAAACAGAGAGGGTATAAACAAGATGTGCAAAAAAAAAAAAAAATGCAGTCAGGCTGCCAGTGGCCCTGTCTGAACAGGGGGTGCATGCTGATCAGATGCTACTGGCTACTTAGGGTTCTGATGCCGTTAATAATCTGACCCAGATAAGCACATGAGATGCGGCACCAATGAGAGGAAGCCATTGAGACAAATCTGCTCCTCATGGATGCTCAATGACATAATGTGTGCATCTCCTGCAGATGTGAAGGAATTTAAGAGCCAGTTGTTCACTGGAGTGAAATACCAGACTGGTCCAACTCTCATCAGATTTTACATAAAATAGTGTTTCCATTGTTCCATTTTTGTGTATGTACGACATATTTTTTTTGTTGTTTCTCCCTTGACTGCTAAAACTAATACTAACACTGTCTTAAACGTTAACCAGATTATAGTACTGGTATTGATATTAAATTAAATAGACACAAGACCATGATCACATAGCCATAGACACATGACCACAATCACTTTTCTGCAAACACACGGCCACAGGTCACTTTGTCATCCTACGCACACCACAATATCCAAAACAAAAATTAAAAAACAAGCTGCTTTTAGAATGTGACGTTAAGTAAGGAGCTTTTGGAGTTTGCGAGGGCATTATGGGACAGTACAAAGAGCAAGATATAAACAACAGTATACTTTCTGCCCATTGTTTACAAATATTTGAAATTACAAAGAACATTTTACCTACGTGTGTGCTGACTGGGCTTTGTGGGGAGGTGCCAGGTGCCACTACTGAAAATTTTTTGAATTTATTTCAGACTATAACATATCAGGTCATGTTTTCTTTAAGACCGAGATCAATGTTCTAGCCCTGTTATATATACCAGTTTTTTCCCCGCTTTTTTTTTTTTTTACCTGTTCCATTATTCACATTCTCATATTATCTATATTTCCTTCCCCCATACATTTTCAAAAACAATGTACATTATATATGTGTGTGTGTGTGTGTGTGTATGTGTAATAGTTATAGTAGCACAAAACAGTAAATTCTTGTAGTGCTTTAACTTCTCGAGCTATTCCATTTTAAGTGGAAGTGGAAGGACCTGTAACAGAAAACCAAAGACAACAGCATTGATCAGGATCTGTGTTAAAGACCTGGAAGGCTTGACTGTTCATACTGTAATGTGACTTCACATGTAATGTTTTTACAGTATTTCAGTTGAAGAAGCTCTGAAATGGGGAGATTCCTTTGAAGATCTGATAAACGATTCAGGTTAGTTAAAGCTACAGTTATTACACAGTCACTTTTTTGTACAAGCGTGTAACACCGTTGCTGTGCACAACAGTAAACCAAGCTACATCGAAACCGAACGCAGTGTGCAAAAATGCCAAAACACATAGGCTTACTAGTGCAAAATGAAACTTACTAAAAAATGCTTAAATTTTTTTTTGGAACATAGAAATATAGCCCCGACGGTTACTTTAATCAAATTCTGTCACGTTCTCCCAGATGCTCACATTACATCAGCAGCTAATGAAATTTTAACTTTTACAATTAATCGTTTGCTGGCATTGGCAATAATTTACAATAACATGGCCAGCTCATTATCCTTTTTAAAGATAACATAACGTGGATTTGTTTCACTGAATTCAACTGATGTATCTTGTATCTTATCTGCTCTCCAGTAATTGTGAGCGTTTACCTCAGCTGTTCATAAGGCTGCGCTATCATGCATTATTCTGTATCTGATTTGATTTGATTTAAAAATGTATAGTATATATTGTGTACACACACTGTGTACACTTTATGTGTGTATTAGAACATCAATTTTCTGTTGTGTTTAAACTGTAAAAGCTGCCAAGTGGACAACTGAGACCGAAGATATCGTCTGGCAGTTAGGTGATGTGAAATCTCGCCCTTGCGATGCAGATGGAGTCGAGATGTTCAGCCAGTTCCTGAGGTCAGAATTCAGCGAGGAGAACATCGAGTTCTGGCTGGCATGTGAAGACTACAAAAGTACCCGGTCTCAGCCTAAACTGCTTTCCAAAGCCAAACAAATATACGCTGTATATATTGACAAAGAAGCCCCCAAAGAGGTAGGCCTCTCCTAGTTAATTCAGTCTGATATATTTAATCTGTTTCAATTTGTTTAATGAACATTTTCATCGTTTCTGAACTTACAAAGTTGGCAAATTCAACTTTCTGTACAAAGGGACTGTTTATTAAATTGATCTTGACCTTGCTTCTACAGAATACCCCGAATGTCCTCTACAAGCTATATTTCACTCAAACTAATTATCATAGCACATTATGCAAACGAAGCATGGCCCACAAGTGATGTATACGAAAGCATCGGGCTCTTTCCTAATGCACAGATTTGTCTAGCATGTGCTCGTCAGATAGCAAACAAGCTCTTATCCCACACCAGGTTGCAGCTCCACAAGGGCAAGAAGAGAATGATTACGCTGCTCCGATTTAAGCATGTAAAGGAAACCACTGTGGAAAATTTATGTGGCACAATGTTGTGTGAGCAACGCGCCGGTGTTGAAAGTGCGCAGCAGATCTTGGAAAGTGTGCTCCGTGTCGTCCCTCAGGTTAACATCGACCACCCGACCAAGGTGGCGATACAGCAGAACTTACGGCACCCCACGGTGTCCTGCTTCGACGTGGCGCAGAGAAAAGTGTACAGTCTGATGAAAAAGGACTGCTACCCAAGGTTCCTCAACTCTGACATCTACCTGCGGTTAACCAAGAGGAAAGCACCCGGGGTGTCAATGTTCAGGAGGAGGTCCAGGTCCTGTGTCTTCAACGACCGTGGAGAAGCTACGGCTGATTCCGGTGTATGGCTGTAGCCGATCTCCGTTATTTATTAACACACACAAGTGTCATAAATACTAAGCTAATTAATATATTAACCTTGTAGCTAAAACTAACCTGCCAAGAATTAATAAATTATTCTCAGTAGGTCTTTAACCTCACGTATGTCATTTTCACTTGTATATTGTATTTATTTCAGGAATAATTTCAACATCCACAAATTGTATATGTTTTTGCTAAGATGCCTTCAGATGTGTAATAAAAAGAAGCAACAGCTGAAGGTGCATGTGAGTGTGTGTGTACATGTGAACCCCCAGATGACAGTTTGTGTTTCTTGGCGTCCAACGCATATGCAAGTATTCACCCCACCGGAGAGTTGAGTACCTCAGCCGTGCTGACTTCTGCTTTAACTATGCAAATCTAGCCATTTCTGTCCAGAGTACAGATGAGAGGTTGGAAAACATCCTCCAAACAAAAGAAAAGACACATGCTCTACAGCAACATGTAAAACAATGACATTAAGCATTTTAATAAAATCAAAAATAAAACAATCTGTCTGCATAAACTAGGCATGACAATGATGTGCTGCAGGCCATTGCAGTGCCCATGTCTCCTGAAATTGTAATGCATTAATTACCCTTAGTATATGAAACACACTACTGAGATACGGAGTGCAGAGGAAGCTTCCTGAGTGGTACACTGGCTCTAAAGAGTTAGGAAACAGACATGTGCCACGTTCCATGAAGAATCATTTACCTGTACTTGTTACCATCTTAGTTCGGCCACATCCTGCCTTTTAAAACGTAAACAACAAAAACAAAATTTTAGGGAACAATCTTTCGTGAATTTTTATAGACTTTGAGGCACGCCTTAAATAATACAGAACAGATAAGTAAAAGACTTAATATTTAATCTTGTGCGCTTGGTATTTTCAAAGATAATCTATTGGAATAAATAGCCTCTGAGAGAATCCACTGTTTTGTTTTATTATGCAAGTGCACTGTTCAGATATGCATGAGTAAACAGTACCCTGCAAATATTAGGGATCTCTTAATTCTAGCGTCAGAATTACATCTTATTTGCCTATATGTACAGGTGCTGCAGGGATGGTTCAGTGACTTAGTGGTTAGTGGCATCACCTCGTACCTTTGAGCTCAGGGGTTCGAATGTCAAACTGCTGGGGCTGCACAAGCTGGTGCATGCCAGGTGCCAGTCCCAAGCCTGGATAAAATGGCAGGGGGGCTGTGTCAGGAAGGGCATCATATCAAATTGATGTGCAGATTGTTAGCTAGGGGCCAACTGATCTGCTGTGGTAACCCCTCTAATGGGGAGCAGCTGAAAGTTGGCTATATGTGTCACCATATACCAACAATCAAGATGCAAGTTACAAATTTTCTACCTTCCCTTCCCTGTGTTTTGTCTGTCTGTCAACAGTTTATGACACACTACAGCTAATTCAGGTGCCTTCCTCCAGTCAGTGCCTCATGATAAAAATTAGCAATACGACTTTAGACTACCAACAATATAGTATTTGGTTATATAATATACCATTCCACAAATATATATGAGAATTACAGTAGATTGAAAAAGAACATATCGGAATTCTACTATTTTTGTCCACAGTATGATTGTATAATTCATATAAAACTACAGAACTCTTAATCTACAGTACTAGTTTCTTCATTTCCTCTTTTTTGTTTATTCCTCCTCCTTTTCTCCTCCCTGTCTGTGCCATTCTGTTTCACATGTGGCAGCCCCAAAAACAACAACATTCTTCCACTGTACTGTCCGTCACACCAGTCTTATACTATCTTACAATACAAATAAAATAACTCAAAGGAGCAAAATCACTGAGCAAAAACACAACATAATACAAAAGGCAAGGTAAATAAAGCTAAGCTACAATGCATTATGTAGAAAATCTGACTTTCTGTACTGTCCAAATAAACATTTTTACATTGCCACATATTATTGGACACTGACTTTTATCATACCTCTTAAGTCAAGCTTGCAAGGAGCCTGGAGTTCATCCCAGGCTACAAACTGCCACCAAAGGCAGAATACACCCTAAAAAGGAGGACAACCTGTCAGACAATGCTAGCTGGCTAACTTAGCCTCGCCAGTTCTTCTACACCATGTCTTTGCACTAAGGGAGGAAACGAGAGCACCCAGAGGAAACCCACAAAGGCACAAGCAGAACATGCAAACTCCACACACACAAAGACAGGGCTGGAATGAAACCCACAGCCCCAGAGCTGTGGGAAAACCGTGCAACCGCAGAGCCACAACACCAACCCTGCATTTAAATTCTCACGCACTTACTGTTTTTCGGTGTCCTCGGAATTAAAATAAGATCACTAAATGTAGCCATGCGAGTGCAAAGGGAAACATATGCTGCACAATTGCACAACTTAAATCATGGAGTGATATATGGCTGCAGTGACTACTCCAAATGTATTCAGTTAGTCTGGTTGTGCATCTTGTCCTTCATCTTCCCTCATCTTTGTGAAGGCAGCAGCCAGGGACCTGAGCCTTGTCACAACAGATGGCTCCTCTTGGTATCTGACATCAGGCTCACCTGTTGTAGCCTCTGAAAAACTTTGGGGCACACCTCCACATTCTCCCAGCTGGAGCTTCAGATGACAGCACCGACAAGCTGGCAGATGAGAAGCTCTCAACGCCAAGCAACACCTCGTTCATTATCATCTAGCTCGTGACAGCTGCGCCGCAGAGACTAAATGGCACCGTCATAAACTTGTACTGGCCCTGCTCAGCGCATTGAAAGCAATCAATAACTTAGCAGCTCTGCCTGCAAGCCCTGCCAAACCAAAGTCTGGCGCACTTAAGAATTCCGATCTTCTCTCATTCTTAAATCGTAGACTTCCTCCTCTTGTCATGGCTCAAGCGTAGCTTGGTACAGGAGCACTCCATGAAATATCTCCGTATTATCGAACCCTGGGGACACACAGGCTACTTTCTCGCAGTATGGGAATATATTTCCTGTTAGTCCTCACGGCCCATGCTGCACACATGCCCTGGCTTGACTCAGAGGCTGACACCATCATAATTCTGTCTCCCATGGTTTTATGAGCGATAGTTAGAGCATTTACTTCTGTCCTTCGCTGTACGGCCAGATTCAGTGTTAAACGACATAGGTGAACATAATGCAATTGAAATTTAATAATAAGATCTTCGGGAGGGGATGGTAACATGCACACCTTCCTTGAAAAATCCCTGAAAGTTGTTACATAATTCTGGATAATAAAAACATAGGAAAAGGCAACCATCAGTTTAAAAATAAATTTAAAATTAAAAAGACTAATCTGCCTACTCTGTCTACATACAGGTATTACATACAGGTATTCTGTCTATCTATATAAAGTGAGATATATATGAACGCATATTGTCCATTTGTTTATATGTACATCAGGCTCTATAAAATGCCATCTCTGTAATATATGTGATAAAATATAATGATTTTTTTTGCTTTATGGTAAATTTAACTTGGTGTTTTTACATATCTTAACTTTTAGACTTTACATATGGTGAATTGAAGCAGTTCCTTTTGTCACAGAACTTGTTTTAAGAGTTTCTTTCTGTATTAAAACGCTACTTTTGTTTGTTTTGCTATTAGCAGACAGCTGTGCTTTTGCCCGCGTGTCATTCTTTCCATTCCCGCTTAATTGTTTGGGAATAGCAAAGACGGTGTGCGGTCTGCTCTGATTTAGCAGCATGCTAATTAATTTGTGGATTCTCCATGCGCACCACACATACACAGAAAACAATAGATGCACACACGTTTCTTGGGTGAACCTTAATTATATGAAAAGAAAAATTATCGGCACCGGTACCTGTGCTTCATAATTTTCAATAATTTTCCCCTCATACATGAAATAGTGGTAATGATATATGACAAATAATTAAAATTAGTTTGACATGGAGAAAAATTGGCATTTTTACATTTTTAAAAACCCTTGGTTTCTTTATTCACCACGACTAATAACCATTAATCTCTTGATATGTAAACACAATTTCTGTTGTTGAAGGCTTGCAGCACATGGCAGAATGCAATTATCTTTCTCCTTGATTTTAGTGATTGCAATTGCACTGCACCAAAAGTTATTAATTACGAGCATTAGCAGATCATTGTGTCATCGTGTGCAAAATGTTATTATTTTGAAACTCTTCATTATTCATTTTTTTGCAAGTAAATAATGCAAAAAAATGTTGTATAAGGTCATGGATTGGCCAGTGTAACTAGGGTTATACAAAACGCCGTACTTAGCTTTGGAAAAGATACAAAGTGTCACCTTTAAGCTGTTCCATTTTAATAGAATGTCAACATTTAAAAGCACTCTCAGAGACTGGTATAGTTATTGAAGGACTACTGTACACTGCATGCATCTCTGCCTGAGCTAAATATCTTAGATTTCCACACTCGTTTCAGTAGACACCATTTAAGAGAAGAAAAAACCTAACTGGTTTGGAGTGTTTTGGAGATGGGAAGTGCTGCATTTTATTTGTCCTTAATTGCAATAATCAGGAGTTCAGTTTCCCTTTGAAAGCCTTCCCTCCACTCCAACAACCCCCACCCCACCCCACACATCCCTGCAGTGTGAATTTCAAGCAGCAAGATTCCTTTGTCCCACACCGTAGAAACAGCAGCTCAGGCGGCCTCTAATAAAAAGGTTACACGCTACCACCTTCAGGGCCGAAAAGTGTTCTGAAAGTATTTCTGATACAAGGAAGTGAAATCAATGCAGAACTTCCCCTTGAGCCAGAGCATTTCAACCAGCAGCCATATATTGCTCTGCTCTGACGACAGTTTAAGTAGTTTATTCTGTAACAAGGTTCTTGTTTGCTGGAGGAGCAAACAACTTCAATTTTGAAACTGCGTATTTATAGGTAGATTTATAGCACCCTAGGAAGCAGGATATTATAATTTTTTAGTAATTAAAGTAATTAACTTAAAGCTCTTCCCTTTGTCAGTTTAAATGTGCTCAGCGCTGTTTATAAATGAGGCCATTGTGCCGCTGTATCACACATGAACATTTGGCATTAAACTTTTGATGTGCATACAGTGCTTAGCCAACGACTGTATATAAATTTCAAGCAGTCTTTTGCTTACACAAGCAAAATTCTGAGTCTCGTAATATTTCTGGGGGTGCGGATTTTAAAGATAGCTAAGATGGCTGTAATCTTTTTCTTTCGTTCTTATTAATATCCATCTGAATGAAATTAAATTAAGTTACCGTAGGGAGAAAAGCAATTATAGAAATTCAAGTGTTTGAAAACGGAAGCCCTCCGGCTCTTCAGCTTTTGTTAGTGGTAAACCATGAGATAAAACCGGGAGGGAAAACATTCAGTACAGCCTGTCTCCTCTTGAGTCATTTTTAGTATAAAAACGTAAGCCTGCACTTCGTTTTGCATTTGTCTTTTCGTGTCAAATTGTTTCAGATGACCCGTCACCGTCGCCGTATTTCACTTGATGATTTACGAACCCAAACGACTCTGTTATCAAAAGAGCGGAGTGTTTGACTGTGTTTTTTTTTTTTTCCAGCGACCTCTTCTCTGCAGAACCTTCACTGATAAAGTATGTCCACCTGCTTGTTATCTTCTAGGGCTAATCACATTTTCCGTGTCCGCCACCAGTCGATCCAGATAATTCAAAAGATCATTGGATCGGCACAGAACTGAACCACCGCCTCATCTCACCTCAGATATGCTTTATTATAGACACTTAAGCTTTGCTTTGTGTAAAAGTCCAGCACTAGACAGTCATTGTAAGCGAAGGGTTTTGTGCCTCCCGATCCCATGTTTACAAAGAAGCAACGTAATGAAGTTTGAAAACACAGTTCCTAAGTCTAAATCAGCACGAAGCCACACATGATTCGTGTATTCCGCTACAGCTAATTTATAACTATTCTGCGGAGCCCCACTGATTTTAAGAAAGGGTCAGTTGCAATGAAGAGACACAGCGCCACCTAATGTCACACATTGGCACATAAAGGTAAACGTCGCATAATCTCGGGCGCTATAGTGAAGCCGACTACTTTTAAGTGCGAGACAAGTTGAAACACAGGCAATTCAGGCTTCCGGGTAAAATAAACATGTACTTCACAAAATTCACTAGGGATCGCATTCGTTAAAGCTGTGATGTAATAGAATTTGACCATGTTTATAATGGTCATAATGAATTATGTAAATCCTAAATCTCTGATGTGTTTTATTGCGGCAGTAAAAATGCAAATGAGCTACAGAAACCTGTTTACCATTCTGCACAAAGGAAAAGTCGATTAAGAAAGTAATCATCATATCCTAGCACTGTATCAGTCACGCATTCATACACCAGTGCCCGACTCTCCTCCTGACAAAAATCCCCTGCTCGGTTTTATGTATCCCTTCGCACATTTACGCATTATCATAGCAACAGCACATAATGTGTGTGAGCTGGACAGGCAGCATGCTAAACAGAATCCCAGTGGAGAGCAGACAATATGTAGAATGCATCTGCTACACCTACTCAGTGTATGTTGATTAGCATGTTCTTCAAATAACAATGAAGGCTAGACTGTGGGTGCCATTAAAGGCAATGGAGATGGAGATGTTTATTACTTATGCAAATCTATGGTACTTAGCATGCTGTTAACCAAAAGCATTTATATTGTGCAGGACTGCACCTTCAATTTATAGTCACTCTTTCTTTTTCTCTACAGTATGTTTATTGGAACTTTCCAGGGTCTTTGATCTTCTGTAACAGTGGCTCACTGGGTCATGCTATTAACTCACACTTCTAGCATTGTGGAGTTTGCATGTCCTTCTGGTGCAGACGTGGTTTAGGTGAATTGGAAAATATAATGTATGCTTAGCATGTGTTTCAGGTGTCCTGCAACGAGACCAGTGCCCTGACTTGCACCCTACACTGCCTGGGATATGCGCCAGGGCACCCATGACCCTGTAAAGTGGGTGGGTAATCAGTGGATAATGAGTCCTAACTGCATCGCAGATTTTAGGAGAAAATTATTAACTGACCAAAACAAGCCTATGTGGGAATGTTTTCTTGGGATTTCTTAAAGAACCTGAAGGCCCATGCAAATATGTAAACTGAAGGCATAATTTATACAATGTAATTCTAAATTATGTTGCATTTAATTTAGACTTTACGCTTTTAGAATATTCATTGCAAAACAGCTTTGAAAGTATAGTTCTCCTCTATGACAATCTTTTATTAATAATCTAATTGTCAAAGTATTATTGTCTCATGTTTGAATTATAAGCACAACACGTACACTATCAACATAATAAATCAACTTTGATATTTTTATCTGATAGAACGTGTTTTTATATCATACCAGATAAAATTCTATACATTAAAGCATTGAACTGGTCTCCAATCATGATCCTGGAGGGCCACAGTGGGGGCAGGTTTTTCTTCCAATCCAATTCATTCATTTTAATTTGACCAGTATCTTAATTAAATATCAATTACATTATTGCTTTGCTTCATTCTTCCTGATCATTTACATCTATCTACATTCCTAATTAATTGAAAGAAAATAAGAGTTACAAAGAATAAAGTTAAAAGGAAGACTCTGGAATGCTCTAAGATCTGTAATAAAAATATAAATCACAAATTACAATATCACCGTAACTGCAGTATTAGAGCAGAAAATGTCTGGATAATTTAGCTTGGCGTTTTATTCAAATCTGCAATTATTAATTGCAATCAAATTGTAATAATTAAATAACAGCGGAAACAACGAAAAAGAATGCTTAATGACAAAGAATGCTTAATCAAGAACAGTGACTAAAGTGATAATAAGGAATGGATTAAAAAACCAAAAACATACAATAATCGTTTATAATGATGAAAATTCAATATCAGTAATTCCTCATCATGCTTTTAAAATTCTTATCAAAAGTTAATTGTTTAGAATTGACAGAGTAATTACACAAAAAGTCAATAATGTTTGATTGACATTAAGGTTCCGTTAACAGCAAAAATTGGCTGAAACAAAAACCTGCACCCACTGAGGCCCGCCAGGACCGTGATTGGACACATTACCAAAGTCAACCATGTACCATTAAAAAAGTTGTTCACAATGAAAACACTGAATACATGTTAACATACGAGGCAAAGAAATGTAGTAAAATAAATGCAATCAATACTGAGGAATAATGAGTTTAGATTTACAGTATGTCCCCAAATTCTGTTCCAAGAGCGCGTTCGCAAGTCCAATTTCTTCATAAGTCCAACAAAGTTAGCCTATGCACCCAACTAACACAATCGGCATAATAAATTAATAGGTTTCTAACACATTTCACACAAACAATACATAAAACATACTGCTTTTACGCTTAATTCCAGACGTATTGGGTTTCAAAAAAGTGCGTTAACTCAACGTAAATAGAGATATAGACAAAAACACATACACTTGTAGAGGATGCGCGCACGTGACTGAGAACGTAAACAAAACAGACACGCGAAATAATTTAGTGTTGCCGTGAAATTTGAAGTTACGATACAATTTTTAAAATTTCACTTTTTTCAATAGTTTTTAATTTATTTGACATGCGTGTTTGAATCTTTGAAAGTTCGCAACTTCAGGTTCATATGGAGGATGGTACTTAAACTGAGTGCACAATTACATACACTTCACCATAACACATCCGTCAGTCTATGGTGAGGTTTGATCTGTAATCCTCATATGCAGAGGTCCCCCCCCCATTAATAAACATGATAGATGAAAATACAAAAAATGCATATTAAAAAAAAACCTAACTACTTAAAACAATCCTCTGGAGGTTGGTTTCAGAATGGTGTTACCTGCTGTAGTCTCTGCCTTGCTTTGCATATTTGATTTTAATACTACACAATAAATCATTTGACTTGGAAGGGGGATGGGGGATGGGGGTTGAACAAATATTGGGATTTTTGGCGTGAAATTTATACTGCTGTTAAAAAGTGAAACAAATTTTTGGTTTACTGTTCTGTTACCTAGTGCATAAACATGTTCTCTTATTCATCGGATGAAACGTGTGCAGTGCTCAGAAGCTCTTTTTTTTTGAAGGAAAAAAAAACAAATCTGCACATGATGCCTTTTAAAATCAACCTAAAATAAAATATACCATTAAATAAATTATAGAAAATTATACTTATACTATAATTCACAAGAGCTGATGCATGGTTTTATCTTGCTATGGTTAACTTTAATCTGTAAATTTTCCCACTTTCTAGCTCCTTCGTAGGCTTTAACGTTTTTATTAAACCTTCTGAAAATTACCACATTTTTTTATTTAGTTAAACTTAACCCTCTCCTTCCACCCATGTTTATAGTTCATCCACTGTAACATCAAATTTATACTGAGTGATTGCGAAATATTACATTTATAAAAATGCATGATTAAGCCTTGTCATAATTTTTGAGTTTACTGTACCTAGCCTGTACTAGACCTGCATACTTACCTGGTTTAATCATATGTCTGTGAACACTTTTCACTTTATAATTGAATCTCATCTTTCCTCTTAATCCTCATAAACATCTCATGTGAATTACTCTACATTAACATAAGGCACAAATCAATCTGGAGGTCGTGGCCTCTGTTATACACAAGCCCCAAATGCAAAATTAGAAGGTGTATGACCGTATTCTAGAATGCTAATAATCATAACTTTAGATTCAGGTTTGACTTCATAGATTGTCATATTATTAAGCCTTATTAAGCCTTAGGCCAAATATGGTATAAATTTCAGGCCTGGCAGATCACCTTAGCAAAAAGGCAGAATGAATTTACATACTTATCTTTACTTCTTTGTGTACAGTTGTGGAATTATGACTCACACAATTCTTATGATGACTTAAAAGTGATAGTAAAGTATATACAGAAGCCTGCCACCTATTTCCTGCATGTCATCATGTCATTATATTCAAAATGGACCAAAAACAATTAGAAATACAGATTGGTTTAAATACAAACCAATGCTCTATTGCAAGAGAAAAACCCAGACAGTAAAACACATTTGGTGGTATTCTAGGCCTAATGCAGAGAGGGGGGGGTGTGTGTGTGTGTGTGTGTGTGTGTGTGTGTGTGTGTGTGTGTGTGTGTGTGTGTGTGTGTGTGTGTGT